>VZSF01000793.1:2096-83956 GCA_013398295.1 Chionis minor | reverse complement strand
CCCGGCCGAACCCCCCCCCCCAGTGCTGGGCACCACAGTCCCCCAGCTGCTTGTGGCAGAATCCCCCCCCAACCTGACGTTTCCACCCCACCACCCCCTGCAGCTGCTGAACTGCATCATGGACATGGTGGAGAAGACGCGGCGGTCGCTGACGGTGCTGCGGCGGTGCCAGGAGACCGACCGCGAGGAGCTCAACCACTGGATCCGGCGCTACAGCGATGCCGAGGACATGAAGAAAGGCAGCCCCCCCTCCGCCCGCCCCCACAACAGCTCCTCCGCCTCCGAGGCACCCCAGTTAGGTATTGACCCCCGGGGCTGCGGGGTGCATGCAGAGGGGCTGCACCCCTCTCCAGGGTGCCTGTGCCATTCCCCTGGGGGGTCCGGCGCTGCCGGTGGGTGGGATCGAAGGGGACGGCATCTCCTAACGGAGTCACCCCATCTCCTTCGCAGACGCTCACCGGGAGTTCACGCCGCGGCCCCTCTCCGGGTACATGCCAGAGGAGATCTGGAGGAAGGCTGGTGAGTGTGGGGTGGGCACTGGTGCCCATCGGTGTGCTGAGCTGGCAGGGTCTCTGCCCCATCCCCTCCCTGCGCTGCATCAGGGTGCCGGCGGGGCTGGGGGGTGCCAGGGTGGGTTTGCGGCGCAGGGCGGATGCTCGCAGCCATCCCAGGGAGCTGCTGCGGGGGGGAATGTGGAGCGCCGCGGCTGGGGTGCTGGCGCACCCCGTGCCATGCTCGGCCGCCTTCCTTCCAGAAGAAGCTGTGAACGAGGTGAAGCGTCAGGCCATGTCCGAGCTGCAGAAGGCCGTGTCAGACGCTGAGCGGAAAGCCCACGAGCTGATCACGACGGAGCGAGCCAAGATGGAGCGAGCCTTGGCCGAGGCCAAGCGCCAGGCTTCGGAGGACGCCCTGACCGTCATCAATCAGCAGGAGGACTCGAGCGAGGTGGGGGTCGGTGGGGGCGAGTCGGGGGGTTTGGGGTCAGTGGCAGCATGGGTGTTTGGGAGCTGCTCCTTTTGTAATCAAGTTTGCAGCATCTGTGCCTGCGAGCGTGGGTACGGGGGGGCTGCAGCATCTCCACAGGATGGGCAGGAGAGCGGATTTCTTGCACCAAGCTGGGGATGGGGGTGCACGATCCAGGACGGGGTGCGCAATCCAGGATGGGGGAGAGCAGTCTGGGATGGAGGTGCATGGTCCAGGATGGGTGTGTATTTTCCAGGACGGGGGAGCACAGTTTGGGGTGGGGGTGCGTGGTCCAGGATGATGTGCATGGTCTGGGATGCAGGTGCATGGTCCAGGGTCAGGGTGCATGGTCCAAGAAGGGAATGCGTGGTCCAGAATGATGTGCATGGTCTGGGATGATATGCATGGACCAGGATGGGGGTGCATGGTACAGGATGGGGATGCGTGGTCCAGGATGGGGATGAATGGTCCAGGATGATGTGCATGGTTTGGGATGCAGGTGCATGGTCCAGGATGAGGATGTATGCTCCAGGATGGGGGGACATGGTCCAGCACAGGGGAGCACAGTCTGGGATAGGGGTACATGGTCCAGGACAGGAGTGCATGGTCCAGGGTGGGGATGCCTGGTTCAGGATGCGGGTGCCTGGTCCAGGATGGGGTGCACAGCCTACGATGATGGAGTGCACCGTCCAGGATGGGGGTGCGTGGTCTGGGACGGGGGCTGCACGATCCAGGGCTGACGTTTGGCTTTGCATCCCCACAGAGCTGCTGGAACTGCGGGCGCAAAGCGAGCGAGACCTGCAGCGGCTGCAACACCGCCCGCTACTGCGGCTCCTTCTGCCAGCACAAGGATTGGGAGAAGCACCACCACGTCTGCGGGCAGACTCTGCAAGGGCTGCCAGCCCCTGCCACCCCTGCCACCGGTGTGGGGCTGCCACCAGGCCCGTGCCAGCCCGACGGGGTGGCCACCATCGCCAGCAGCCCCAGCGAGACGGGCTCAGCGGCTGCTTCCCGCGCCGGGACACCGGCCACCCCGGCCCCACTGGAGAGCGCATCCCGCTGAGCCGCCCTCAGACTGCTGCTGCTGCCGCCGCTGCCGCCGCCGCTGCTGCTACCACTGCTCTCCAAAAGACATGGACTGCACTCGATGCAATTTCCTCAGCTACCTGACTCATGTGACCTCCGAAACGACCTCTCTAGCTCTCACAAATAATCCTCACGGATCCTCAAACTGGGCTTTAAGTGGAGTTAAGGCAAATACCGGTCTTCTCTGTTCTCTCTTCGGTCTTTGTTTTGGCTTTTTTTGGTTGGTTTTCTATTGGTTGGGGGATTATGGTTCCTTTTTTTGTTGATCTTTTTGGGTTTTTTTTTTTTCCATCTTTCTGGATGAGGGATTTGGCTGCAGCCTCGCCACGCAGTGACGTGAGGAGAGGCCAGCCCAGCCCCAGCCCGCATCATCGCTGCCGAGGGGCTCACTTGCAGGAGGAAAGAAACTTCTTTTCTTCATCTCTCTCTTCCTTTTTTTTTCTTTTTTTCCTTTTTTTGTAAAAAAAAAAATAAAGAAAATAAAAAAGAAAACGTCAAACTCTTTGGCTTTAAGTAAGAAATTGTAAAAAAGAAAAAAAAAAGAAAAAAAAAAAGAAAAATCCAAAAACCAGACGACGCCAAGTCAATCCGTGTGACGGACGCTCACCTGTAACTACCTTGCTAGCTAGCCAAGAACAGACCAGACTCACCTCTGCTCCAAAGGAAATCCAAAACCAAGGAAGATCCAAACGTCTCTCCACTGCCAAAGTTCGTTTCATTCTATTGTCGCTTCCTTCCCCTCCCTGCAAGGATGGACGGACACGCCCCGGGGGCTTTAAAGAGATTCTATTAAAATAAAGAAAAAGAAAAAAAAAGTGGTTTTTTTTTTAAAAAAAGACAAGTCCCCGAGGTGTGGGAGGGGGCGATGGTGGCTGAGAACCGCCTGGGTGGGCGCAGCCGGAGCCGGCACATCTCTACCTCTGCCCACCGCCGACCTGGAAAAAGAGAATAAAAAGAGATTAAAAGACAGATTTTTGTTTTCTTCCTTCCTGAAGCCGTCAGGGGCTGCCTGCGGCTGGACCCCCCAGCCCCTTGCTGCCGGGCTGCTCCCACACCCCACATCGGATTTATTTTGCAAGGATTTTTAAGAGGAAAAAGGAAAGGAAAGCGAGCGCCACCTCCTTCCTGGCCGAGGAGGCAGCCAAGGACAATGTTAATTATTTTGTATTTCTCGCATCATTGTACAAAGCGCAGAGGACGGGAGTGCAATACGGAAAGTCCCCCGGCTCCGAGGAGGGAAGCCCCGCACGGGGCAGGAGTGCTGTACGCTAATGTGAATGTAAATAGTGTTTGCAGAGGTCCAAATAATAATAATAATAATAATGATGATGATGATAGTGATAATAATAAGAGACATTTGCCAAATAAAAGATGATGAGAACCCGCTGGAGGCTGTGGCGTGGGGGAGCGAGGCTGGCCGGAGGCGAACAGAAGTCGTGTGCTCGATAGGAGCTGTAGTTTTTCCGCATTTGCAAAAACCATCCTGTGTGTTTTCTGTAGGGGAGGAAGAGGAGGGAAGGGCTGGGTGTGTTGTGTTGCCAGTCACCCAGGGGCCCGGCTGCCGGTGCTGCCTTTGCGGCTGCCGCCTGCAATGGCCGTGCTGTGCCGTGCCGTGCCGCAGCAGAGCTTGGTGCATGGGGCACTCCAAGGTGACGGTGCCAGCCCTGTGCCACCAGTACCGAGCCCTGCTGCAGCTTCGTGCACCCCGAGGCCTCGGTGCATCCCCTGGAAGGGGGGTTCTGTGCACCCCAAGGCTTCGGTGCAACCCCCTGGGGGTTTCTCTGCACCCCAAGACCTCGGTGCATCCCCCCAGGGGGTTCTGTGTACCCTGAGACCTCAGTGCATCCCCCTGGGGGGGTTCTTTGCACCCCGAGACCTCGGTGTGTCCCCCCCCAGGGGGGTTCTGTGCACCCCAAGACCTCAGTGCATCCCCCCGGGTGGTTTCTGTGCACCCTGAGGCTGGGGGTTTTGCCGGGTCCCCCTCAAGTGACTGTTCACTTTATTTATGGTGTGACATATGTAATATTGTCTATTTTTCTTACGTTTCCTGAGAAGAGGTAATATATAAGAGTATTGCAGATGCACCTGCTGTGGGGCCGCCTGCTCTCCCGGGTGTCTCTCCCTTCCCTGCCCTTCCCACTACGCGTGTCCCCACGTGCCCCCAGCCCCGCTCCATGCCGGGGCTGTGCCTCTCTACCTCCGCCTCGCCGGGAAACTGTGGACGGGGAGCATTTCCACGGAGTCTGCTCTTGTTTCCACTCCCTTCTGTTTTGTTCTGTTGGTTTGGGGTTTTTTTAATTATTGTTTTCTTTTTTTGTTTTAAGTAATAATAAAAATACCCTACAGAACCTTGCATTGAAACCAAAAGCCAAGGGAGGGAGGGAATGGGCGGCACGGCGCTAGCAGATGTCCAAACCAGAACGACAGCTTTAAAGTGTAGTATTTCCCAAAAAATTAGTGATGCAGGGAGGATGGCAGCGGCAGCGTGGCTGCAGGGCCGGAGTGATGTGGGTATGGAGGGGGCTGTAGCAGCTGGGGAGGTGTTGGCTGGAATGGCAGGTGCTTCCACAGGGTTTTGCTCCAAAATGATGTTGGGGCATGCGGGGGGCCAGGGGACGCGTGCACCGTGCTGTGCTCGATCCATGTCATTCAGTGGCTTTGTGGCAGCTGGGAGATGGCAGACCGAGGAGCCACGTGGTGCCGGCGCAGTCCAGCCAGGGGGTAGGGGCACCCCAGCGGCTGTGGGGCAGCTCGGGGACACGGGGTGCCAGCATGGCCGGGCACAGTCCCCTGCCAGATTGGGTCCCCATGGCCACCCACAGCTCCCCTTCTTGTGTTTCCTCCCCGCCGTGGTGGCTGGGGCTGGGGGACGGTGTTGGCGGCATGGGGACAGCCTGCCTGAGGTCCCTGTCCCTGCGAGGAGGCAGAGCCCAGGGTGCTGGCTGCTGGCTGCAGCGCCGGGCTAGGGGAGGTGGCAGGAGAGACGTGGCTTTCCTCTGGCACAAAGCATGGCACCGGGGCTCTGTCCCCAGCAGGCAAAGGTCTCTCCAGCTCCTTCCTCGTATTCCCAACCCAAAATCCCAGCTGAAACCAAAGTGCCGCGTCCCAGCAAGGCTGGGCACCCCGGAGTGGGGGTCCCACACCTGCCCAGACTTTGCTCCATCACTGCCAGAGCCTCCCCCCGACTGCCCCACGGCCTCTCCTCACCCTCCTTCTCTGGGGCATGCTGGGGACCCCCTTCTCCTTGGGGTGCCCTCTTGGATCTTGGTGGGTTTGAAGTTGGGGACAGGATGTCAACTTGTTCCTAGGTCCCAGGCACCGTGCTGGGGTGTCCCTGCCGCGGTGGCAGCCCTGGGGGCTCCTCTGATGCCACCAACCGACACGGCCCCAGGAAGGAGGTGTCGTGCCACCATCCCCGCCTTGCTCATGGCTGCGCGGGCAGCACCAGCTCCCTGTCCCCATGTGGGGCTGAGTCCCGCCTGTGTCACCCTGCCAGCCCTGGGGACGGGGAACGCTGGAGCACAGGGGTCCCCAGGGCGCTGGAAACCAGAGCCACCCACTAGGGCAGGGTGGGCACGGCAGTGGCCTGCCCTGCCCCGTCGTGTGTGTTTTTGGGGGCCAGTCCAGAGAGATGACGTGGTAGGACTTTCCTTCGGCATGCTGTCCCATCCCCCCTCCTTGCTGTTTCCCGCTTTCTCTAAGTGTACTGTATGTTTGACCTGTGAAAGATGTAAACTTTATGATTCAGGTTATGTCTGTTCTTAACTCTGTATCTGTGTAATAAAGACAATTTAATATCAACCAGAGGCTCCTTAGCTTGGGCTTGCGCTGGGTGGCCTCACCCCCCTCTCCCAGCAGCACCCTGCACCCTGTACCTCCAACGCTGGGGG
Source organism: Chionis minor (assembly GCA_013398295.1). Lineage (NCBI taxonomy): Eukaryota > Metazoa > Chordata > Aves > Charadriiformes > Chionidae > Chionis > Chionis minor. Next base: position 78,017 of record VZSF01000793.1, on the reverse strand, counting down.
GCTCGTTATAGCCCTGGGATCATTTGCTGCCCCGTGCTCCGCTTTGAGGAGAGGTGCCCACAGCTGGTGGCAATCACGGTTGACCGTGGAGAACCCGATGGGATCTCCCCTCCCTGCTGCAGACGCTGTGCCCCCGCGGGGTGCCCCGCTGCCCCCTCTGTGCCGGGGGCAGTTGCCGAGCGCTGGCTGCGGTCCCCAGCACCACCAGCGGGGGCGGTGGACAAGGAGGGTCGGGGGGGAAGGAGTCCCCAAACCCAGGGAAGCTGTGCCCCAGCCCGCCCACGCGTGTCCCCTGCCACCCGCGGGGCTCGAACCGCCGTCCCCCGGGGTCACGGCTGCGCAGGGCCACCTCCCCCGCCCTGCCGGCAGGGGGCGGGGCCCGGCGGGGCGCCCTGCTCCCTGATTGGCCACTGATGTGTGAAAGAGGCGCGCCGGCGGGAGATGCGCACGTGGCGCCGGTCCCGCCGGCTCCGCGCAGGCAGCGTAGCATGTCCGGGGGCCGGGTGAGGTGGGTCCGGGGCGACACCGGGGCGGGCCCAGCTGGGTGACAGGCACTGGGGCTCCCCGGGCCGCGGCCGGGTCCGGTCCCCGCTCCAGGGGTAGGAGAGCTTGTCCCTCTGTGGGCTCAAGGGGGCGGGGTGCGGGTCTGCCTTTCCCTGCGTGAGGAAGGGCCACCCCCCGCCTGTGCAGCCTGGGAGCTCCGCTGGTGGGGCAGGTCCTGCCTCCTCTTCACCTTCCCTGCTGCCAGGCCCCCATGCTTTGTGCCTGGGTTTTTTTCCACCCGAGGGGAGCTGCTTCCAGGTCCTGTCTGCAGCCCTTGGAGTTGGGAAGCAGCTTGGTATGAAGCGGAGACCTTTCGGTAGCCCTCAGCCCTGCGGATCTGGGGTCTTGCCGCAAGCCAGCCTGCCTGCAGCGCCAACAGCAACCTGCTTTGGTGGCACCTATTCTTCCTTTTGCTGGAGCACCCTGGAAGCCTTTGCCTGGCTGGCGCTCTGCTTTCGGTTCTGCGTTAAATGGCTGGTTGCTTGTTAAATGGCTTTTTGTCCCTGTTCCTGCACAGTCCTCTCTTCCTGGACACTTCTGGGATCTGGTGGCAGGACCCGCCATCCCTGGCAGCAGTAGAGGCGTCCTGGGACGTTGCAGAGATGGCGGCTCTGAGGAAGGTTGCAGATGACAACTCGGACCTGAATCACCTGGAGGGGGGCAGTACGGAGGAGCTGGCTGTGCCGGACCCAGTGAGTGCCTGGCTGAATGTGGAATCAGTTTACCCTGTTTCTCTAAGGAAATGGAAAGCTTTCGACACCTCTCTTTAAGGACTTCTAAAAAATAAGAATAATCTTGGACTTCTGCTGTTAAAATCCCTGAGCTAGCTGAGAAGCTGGAAATTGAATTGTCACTCTCCTGCTGCTTAGCTTTCACTGCCGAGATGTCTGCCTGGCTGAGCAAGAGCCAACAGCTCCTGTTCGTCACCAGCTTATATCTCCAGTTCCCTCTGGCAGCTCTGGTGCTGCTGGGGCCTCTCTGCTGCAGCACATGCTGCCTCACAGGCAAGCACAGGAAAGGAAATACTTCCCTGTTTTTTAATCCACAGTGAAACTGGGAGCTGAACTCCCCTTTTGTGGGACAGTCTGTTGCCCCCAGCACACAGCTCACCCTTGTCCCCAGCCCTGGAAGGTCCCGCTGGCGGAGGTGCATGCTGTGTAGCACTGCGATGTCCCGGCCCGGGGTGGACAGCAGTGTTGGGGTGTCCCTGCTCCCTGTGCTGCTCATGCAAGTCTTGGTTTGGTTTCAGGAGCTGGAGGCCATCAAAGCCAGAGTGCGGGAAATGGAGAAGGAAGATGAGAGGCTGAAGGAGCTGCAGCTGGAAGCTGCCACCCGCCTAATCATGAGCTCGGAGGCAGGTATGGGCTGTCCCTGGGTGCTGCTGTCCCCCCCAGGGTCGGGTGGGACACACACACACACCTGGTGCACAAGGTGGTGATGTGCAGCCTGAAACTGGACATGGAAGGTGGGTGAGGGAGGGGGTCCCAGGTATGGCACGGTGCTAAGGTTATATCCAACTCCTGCCTTTGCAGGACAAGATGCAGTAGCTCTAATTAAATGTAATTAAATTAATTAATTGAGTTTAGCACCAACAGCCCCAGTAGAGCAGTTACCCTGTGGGGTTGTGGGTTTTTTTGTGAAGAGAGAGGCGATGAAGGGGGTGGAGGAGGTGGCCACAGAGGTGTGGGGTTTTGGGTATGCCTGGACATGACCGGGGAGCCGGGGAGTTTTGCAGTGTGTCAGCATGGTGGCAGCTCTGCAGGGAGCAGACCTGCACGGACAGATACCCCTCTGCCAGAGGGCTCCTGCGACTCCATCCAGCACAACTGCTTGTCTCTGCAGGTCTCTTCCCAAAGTCAACTGAGGCAAAGATGGAGGTAGACCAGCGATCCATCTATGTGGGCAATGTAAGTAGGAGACCCTGGCACAGAGCCCACCTCGCTGTTCCTCACCCAGCTGGATGTACATTTGAGACCCCTAGCATAGGGACCCATTCGCCTCCCACTGAAGGTTGGCTGGTCCCATCCCAAATCACAGAATGTTAAGAGTGGGAAGGGACCTCTAGAGATCATCTGGTCCAACCCCACTGCCAGAGCAGGTCCACCTACAGCAGGTTGCACAGGATGGCATCCAGGTGGGTTTGGAATGTCTCCAGAGTCGGAGACTCCACCACCTCTCTGGGCAGCCTGTTCCAGTGCTCTGCCACCCTCAAAGTAAAGAAGTTCCTCATCATGTTCAGATGGAACTTCCTATATTCAATTTTATACCCATAAATGCATCTCCTCTGCCCAGCCCAGACTGGGAATGTGACTCACCATCTGCCTGTGATCCTCAGCCACTTGCAGATAATCTGTTGCATGTGTCAGCTCCCCAAAATATCCTACTGGAAGCTGCAGGTTGTGCAGCATTTCTTGTTCCCTCAAAGTGGGGGGGGGCGGGGGGGGGGGCTCACTTGGATTTGGGTTTCCAGGCTGGAGCATTCAGTTGGAAGGGTCTTGTGAGGCTGTGGTGGCAAGGTGTGAGTGGGGTCAGCTGGGCCCTTCGTCTCCCGTGATGGTGTGCAAATGCAGACCCATGAGCTGGGGGAAGCTGGCTGTTGGTGCTGGAAGGGCTGGAACTATCTTCGCAGGTGGATTACGGGGGCACGGCAGAAGAGCTGGAGTCTCACTTCAACAGTTGTGGCCAGATCAACCGAGTGACCATCCTCTGCGACAAGTTCTCGGGGCATCCCAAAGGGTCAGTGCTGTGCCTGGGGGCTGGGGTTGGGATGTTGATGTGCTCCCCCAGCCTTTGGGAGCAGTGGGATGTCCCTGGAGCTCTGCTCACCCTGCTGCCTTGCAGGTACGCCTACATTGAATTTGAGGAGAAGAGCTCCGTGAAGGCTGCGGTGGAGCTGGATGAGAGCATGTTCAGAGGCCGTATCATTAAGGTAAGAGCCAGATGAGGCCCTGGGATGGTGTATCCATCCCTTCCAGCCCCCTTGTGCATGGGGCTGTGCTGAACCCCGGTGCTGGCTGAGCCACTCCCTAACTTCCAGGTGCTGCCCAAGAGGACCAACATGCCGGGCATCAGCACCACCGACCGTGGGGGCTACCGGGGTCACTTCCAAGCCCGGGGAGGGCTGGCCCACCGGGGAGGCTACTATGGAGGGCAGTACCCAAGGGTGCGAGGGAGGACGTACAGGTGAGTGGGCGGAGGGTTTCCTTGTGTATTTGGGTCAAGATCTATGTGGAGCCGGGTGTCCCCAGGATGAGGATAGCTGCTCCTTGCGCCGGCCATGCTCAGCTTCTCGGCTTTGCACCTCCCACCCAGGGAAAGATGGAGGAGGGCTCCAGCAGGAGTATCCTCCTGTGCTAGAAATGTCTCCTGCCCATCACATGCTGTTAGCATCACCCCGGTGCCTGTGGGATTGGCGGGAGCCTGGTTGCTGTCTGGCTGGGACATGGGCACCTCAGGGAGACCGTGGGCAGCTGGGAAGGGGGTAGGACCGAAGTGAGCAGCCAGCGATGGCATGTCAGACCCATCCCTGCTGCTTGTCCCGGCGTTCCTCGTGTCCCCAGCACAGGCCTGGAGCGATTCTCCAGCACACCTCCTGCTGCTCGTGCATCTGCGACCTCACTGCGGATTAGCTTCAGTGGTGTCCCAGCCCCTCCAGCTTGGCGGGAGGAAGCAGAGAGGAGCTTTGGGGATGGAAGAAACACCTGGGAACTTGCTGCTGTCCCCCTGTTCCTGCAGGGGTTTGGGTGGTGGTGGGTGGGCATCGCGCTCCCAGCCTGACCCATCCCAGAGCTGTGCCTGGCTCTAGGGCTCCCCTGTCTTTTGGGGGTTCAGAAGGGTGAATCCCAGCTCTTGGAGGGGTGGAGGAGCAGGTAGCTGTGCTTTTTGGCACAGCTGACACTTCGGCTGAGCAATGGCCTGGTGCTTTAGGACACTGTTTTTGTTGTTCTTCAGGGGTCGGGCAAGGCTGCTGCCTTGGTATTTCCCGTACTAGAAAGGACTGGACTGCCCTGGTGACGCCGATGGGACTGAAATAAGGAGATGGGATTGGACTGATTTAAAAATATGCCTACCTAAGCCAAAAAAGATTAATTTTAAAACGGTCTGCCTGGCCGTGAGGATTACTGCTGAGGCAGATGTGCTCCAGGATGCAGGAGGGAAGACTGGATCTGCTCCACCTGCTCATCAGCCAGATCCCTATCAGCATCCCAGGAGAGGCTCACCTTAGCTTTTCTTAGGAGGCTTTGTTTTTCATTGAGAACAGCCTTATTCCAGAGAACACCCTGTCCTGGGCAGGGAAGAGTTCTCCCAGACCATCAGTCTCATCCCTTAGAAAACAACTGTAGCAGGGGGGTTGGTGTAACCGTGTTTGGCTTTTAGCTGTCCAAATGCCCTCCACGGCACCACCAGGGCAGACGTGTCCTGCTCGGCCTGGGAAGCACTCTCAGCTTTGCTGGCTGTTTTTACAAGGGATGGGATGCTGCTTTCTCTTGCCCATAAGAAGATCCTAAACACCTTTCCAAAGATTTTTCTTCCCCAAATCAGTGGAGAAAGACTTGGGTTACAGCTCTAGACCTGACTGCTGGGCAACTTAACTCCATCAGCCTTATGGATTTCTGACCTTGCTCTTGGGAAGGTGATGGAGCCTAACGATGTGTTTTGGGTCTGTTTTTTAGCTCGCTGCTGCTGTTGAACATCTAATAACAAAGGGGAGGGAAAAGGCACCCTTTGCTATTTCTCTGGAAGCCTCTGTATCTCCATGGTGGCTAAACAAGACCTGGGTGTCACAAAACCCCTCTTTTATTTCAGAAGTCAACAACCCCCCCCCCTTCCTGCTTTTATTCCAAAGCTACAGGGATGAGAGTGCTGCTAGTGCCTCACTTTATTTCTAGCAGTATTACAAAATCATCTCCACTGTTGCAAATTTGGTCTGATCTTCCTCTTTACTCCCATCACCTGCTGCAGATCCCTGTTTGGGGATGGTGTGAGCCCAGCAGAACCAGTGGGTCAGGAGCTGGGTACCAGGGAACAAGTGCTGCCTGGCACTTCCCCTTCCTGCTGATCCTGTGTTTGTGAGCTCTGAAACCACTTGTTTTTAAAGGGAAAACTTCGTGTTGTTAAAGCGGCAGGCTGCAAACACCAGCAGGCAGTGTTACTGTGTGAAGTTCTGCATTAAAATCTGTTTCATTACGTAATTCTCACACTAATCTTTCAGGATCCTTGGTTAGGATTCCTCTAACCCAGATGCAACAGATGCGACTGACTCCTAAAGCAGCTTTTCACAGCTCAGGGGGCATTGCCAGGCTAAAAATCCCACTGATTTTTTTTTTTTTCCCCCCTTAAGATCTCAGGATTTTTTTAAAGCTCGGGGCCTTAACTCTTCATGTTGTGTTGATTTTGCACTTTGCCCAGGGTGGACTGTGCTGCTGAGGCTGGCCTTGATCCGAGCTACCCTTAGGCTTAGACTGTAAAACTGGCTTTTTCTAGGGCTTTAAACTTTATGTTTAGTAGCTTTGTAAATTCTTGAGACTTAATTTTTAACAAAAACTACTTCGGGGTGTTCGGACTCTCTTGTGGAAGAGGAAATGCTGAGCTCCTGTCTCTGAGTGAAGAGAGTGAAGATTTTTATAAGAAAATGTTTTGGAATAGCAGTGTACTGCTGTGCCTTGTTTAGATGGTGGGAGAGGCTCAAACTTTCATCTCCCATTATTTGACAGGTTGTTGTTGATTAAATGTATTTAAGTTCTGTTTGAGAAAGTATTGTAAATGTCACTTATTTTTAAAATAAATGATCCTGCTGAGTGAACTTCAACTGCAGTGAGACTGCACTGGCTGTGAGCTGACACTCTACGCTGACCTGGCTTTCTCCAGGCTTCTTGTATCCTTTGGAGCTGTGCAGCTATCTTTATTTTTAGCTATGTTTTAAATATTTCTAACTGACTAGGTGCTTGAAGTGCAGACTGCTGCCTGTGGGGCAGGAAGGACTTGCAGCAGAGGTGTGCAAAAAGCACTGAGTAGCTGCTCAGTGCCTACGCCTGCCCACATTACCCCTGCTGAACTTGCTGTAGTGTCAGTGTGCTGCACAAGTGATTAAGAAGCTGGATGCCTTTCTAGTCGTAGTTTGTATTTTTTATATATATAAATACCTGCTATTGATTTGGTAGTCTTCAATTAGAACAGCAGGGAGCTGCAGGGGGAGGAGATGCTAATAGAGATTAGTTTGGGATGAGACAGGCAGCTGTGCAATCCTGATGTCTTAATCTCTTGGTGCGGATTTATCCCAGCTGCACTACCTGTGCTCCCTGACCTGGGTTAGAAATGCTGTTAAGTGTGCCTGGCCTGCCTCAATGAGGTGCAAAGTGACAAAAGCAAGTACTGTCAAATGTGTCACCCCAAAATCTTCCCCAGGAAGAGATGATCTGTGCAGGGCTCGATGAGGTTCAATCTGATGCTTCAGGACCAGCTGTTTGCTGTCTGCTGGAGCTTTCTCAAGTATGTAAACAGTGGCAGGGGTTGTAAAGAAACCTGGAGCCTTCGGCTGACTTGCAGAGTTTTCTCTTTCCAAGAACTAACGGAGTAAGTACATACAAATCTGACTGCTCCCAGCTAAGGAAAAACAGGACAAGGAGCCCAAATATGTTTGAACTGAGCATGGCTTGTGATGTTCCTGTTGGAATGAACAGTCCTGAGCAGCAGCAAAGGGGGCTCACAAACAGCAGAACTGCTGCTGCTGGTGTGCTGCTCCTGCTTCAGAGGAACTGCTCTGAAGCACCAGTGCTCCTGAGGAAGTGTCACTCTCAGTGCATCTCAGCTGACTGAGATCTAGGTTGACCCTAATAATAATCTCTTTGCTGTCTCTTGTGCAGCTGTGCTTGCTCTAATCACAAGCACAGCAGGAACTGCTGTTTTTACACAAAGCCCAGTTCCTACAGAAACATCTGAGTTGCAGAGAGGCACAGCTGCACACATTTCTGTAGGGAACCAGCCTCCTATCTGACTCAGCTGACCTTTCTGAAGGAAAAGCTGGCTCTCACATATTACCTGAAGGCATAAAGCTCAACAGTGATTTCTGTGCAATGCTCGGGTTTGCTAGAGTAGAAACGTATGCAAACCTTGCAGGTGTCAAGTTTATTTTACATAGAATAAATTTAATATATTACACAGAATGAACACAGTATATACATCACTTTGTAGGCACGCTCCTGTACACAGGGAATGTTCTCAATGCTCAGATGAGAAGGGGCAGAGCCTCAGCACACCTGCATCATCATGGAGTTCACCATATTATCAAAAGCCCTAGAGAGAAGGAAATGAATGCAGAATATTAAAGGAAGCAGCTAGTTCTGCACAGCAGATCTTTTGTAACAAAACCAATGGCTAACAATGCCTCTTACTGGTTAACAAGCTGGCTTTCCTCAAGCTGAATACAGGGTTTTACTCTTTAACTATAGCATGCTCTACTGAGTAAACAATTACTTTTAATTAAGCTGAAGTAAGGACAGATCTTATCCTAGCTGTAGACCTGCCTCAGCAAAGTGTAAAAGAAGTTGGTCTTGCCTAGGCAGTAGAAACTCCCAAAGTTATTAAAAATTCCTTGTGAGATTACAGATGAGAAATGGGAGGCACTGGCCCTCACGTGTAAGGAAATACCCATGCCAAATGCCATCTGTCCTTACCCAAGGATAAGCCCTGGACAAGTGCAGTTGTTTGCTGTTTAACCTGCTCTATTCACCTCATATTTACGTATGAAACAGGGAATTTTCTTCTCTGCAAGAAGTAAGTTTTCTTGAGTCAAAGTTTCTAACACTGGTTTTGACATGGGAGTGAGAGTTCAATGTAACTTCTCCTGAGACTCTGAGTTTTCTGTTATGCAGTAATGGCCCAAAGACAACACAGCTGTTCTCCATTCAGGCAGTTAGAGCAGGCACATCTGAACTGGTCAACCACAGGGGTTATGCTCTTGGTCCCAGTACATCATTAGTACAATGGGAGTTCCAGAAACATGACAAAGATCAGTATGATCAGCTGACTTACCTGGAATGGATACGGTCCCCAGGGTTATAAAAAGGGTTACACATTATGTCCGTATATGAGTTATGCAGCTTTCGGAACATCTGAAAAGGGATTGTAGTTTAATTAATTTTTTTTTTTCTTTTGCTTCTCAGCACTTTATGAATAAGCGGAAGTAGCAAAAACACTGATGTGGCAAGTTGTGCTCTGATTTCCTGCACTTACACTGCGGATCTCATTGTCTCGAAGTGCTGTGTTTGAAGAATCCACCACCATAACAAACTTCACCTTCGAATTTGTCACATAGCCGTATCTGTGCAGCTGTTAAGGCATGTGCCACTGACACACCAGAGCCTGTCAAAGCAACTAAAACAAGGCTGGAATACACTCAAAGAAACAAGCTGAGAGGAAACATGACATTCTTGCTGCGCCTAGCACATAACTAAGACTAGATGAGGTAAGCAAAACACTAGATTGCAGGAACTCTATCCCCTTTCTACCTGACTGATGCCATCTTTGATAACTCCAGGTCAAGCTTGCTCCTACACTGCCAGGCTTCCCACTAGCTATTTTGGTGAGGGTTTCTCTCTCCTTAAGAACCATTTCAGTGAGACAGCCACCTTATTTATTCTTGTTTGGCAGACCACAGAGACCTGGAGATCTTCTCATATCAGCCAATGTGACTGTGGGCTTAAAAAAACTAACAATCAGAAAACCCAGAAGTCAGGTCTGTTACAGCAGATAACTTCCATCTGCGGGATTCAGAGAAAAAGCCAAAGAAAGTTCAAAAGATCAACTCTGTGACTTAAAAACACGGGGGCAGCTGTGGCTACGGAGTACAGACTTTAGATCTAGAGATCGGACCACACACCTGGGATTTAGGTACTTGACCACAGACACCTTTGTACTCCTGCTACTTTCACTGGTGTTATTAAGGAGTCTAAGATTTGTTCTAGTCAGTCAACTGTTTTAGCTAAGCATGGAATAAAGCACCCAGTTTATGAAAGGTGAAGTCTAGCTGCACCAGGCACTATTCACATGTTGCACTCCCTCATGTAGGCTAAAGGTAAATTTTTCTACCACCTGGTTTGGCAACAAAGCAGCTGCTGAACTGACCAAGGCACCAAACCTGACCCTCTACGTGACAAACTGGTCAGTGAACAAGTGTGTATATTTTCTGCTGATGTCTTTAACACAGCACTAAGTAGGAAAAGAGGTTTCCCATGCAGGGTCTCTCCCAAGAAAGAGCCTATAAATACATAATGACATGTCAAAAGGCATTAGAAAGATACACCTTGTAGTCTTCAGTGGGATAGAGAAGCCCTAGGTACAGTTCCCTCTGATCTACAAGAGCCTTGCCCATTGCAGAGATCTTTTCATCCACCACATCGAGGGAAGTGTGCACAGTGTAGTGGAACTTCAGCTCGTTTTCAGTTGGAACGCTCCGGATGTAGAGGGGATAGTTCTGAGGAGGAAAACAAATTAAGCCAACTAGGACCGGCCACACTGCTGTGTGACAGTGATGCCACAACAACGCTTTCACCCAAAGAATCGCTGCTGTCAGAAGTAAGCTGTTTTAACCATCTTATGTTCACAGCTGTCATAGCACAGCCCCCCTTTACACCCTCCAGCGCTTGCGTGGCAGATCTGTCTCCGTACACCATTGGCAGGAGAATCACTCACACAGGTGCTGCGCAAGGCTCAGGTCTCCTCCGCTGCTTGGCTTGCCCCAGCAGAGCCTGTTCCTCTTTCTGAGGAAAAGCCCTCTCCGCAGGACACCATAGGGCACCCTGGCGCTATCCCTGCGCTCTCTACGCCAGCCATCCCTGCCCTGGCCCCAGCCTGCTCCTGCCCCGCTCCCCCCCCGCTCTGTTCGTGCCCCACAACCTGAAACCCGGCCCCTCAGCCCCGCTCCCCTCCTCGCTCCTGCTCAGGCCCCGCGACCCCACTTGGCCCCACAACCTGAGACCCGGCCCCTCAGCCCTGCTCAGGCCCCACAGCTCCACCTGACCCCCCCTGTCCCCCTCAGGTCGCACGACCTGACACCTCTGCCCGGCTCCCCCCAGCCCGGCTCCCCTCCTCACTCCTGCTCAGGCCTCAATATACCCCAACCGGCCCCACGGCCCCTCTCAGGCNATCTTGTCCCCGCCTCCGCCCCGCCCCTCCCCTCCCGCCCGTCACGTGAGGCAGGCGGCGCTCACGTGACGCGCGGTGGGCGCGCGGGGCGGCGGTTGCCATGGCGAAGGCGGTGCTGGTGCCCCTCTGCCTGTGGTGGGGCCTTGGCCCCGCCGCGGCCTCCGCGCCCCCCAACATCCTCCTCCTCCTCATGGACGACGTGAGTGGCACCGCGGCACCCCCGGGGGACGGGACACTTGTCGCTGGGAGGAAGTCGCTTGGGGGAGGGTGGCGCTGAGGGGGGCGTTAGGGTGGGCGGAGGGGGTGCTGGTCACCGGGGAGGGGGCCCTGCTTGTGACCAAGAAGAGGGATGGGTACCTGTGCCCAGAGAGGGGCTCGGGTTCCTGGGAGGGGATCGGCGTGGCTGAGGGAAAGCGGGGCCTCAGCTCCATAGCGTGTTTGTTGCAGGGGGGCTTGTCGCTGGGGTGAGAGCAGGGCCCCGGTGGTGAGGCGGGGTCCTGGGGCTCGTGGAGGGGCGCCCGTGGTGGCCCACCCTCTCCCAGGCCCTGGTGATGGGGGCATGGTTCGTGCAGCAGTGCCTTGCAGGCGGGGGCCGCTGTCAGAAATGCTGTGTTGATGCCTGGGAAGTTGGTTCGTGGTGGGCGCGCAGCACATCAGAGATGCTGTGGTGGTGGTGGTGGTCCCTGAGCTTGTGGGAGCAGCATGGCGCATTGGCTGGGTCCAAAGCGGTACTGGTGCTGAGGCAGGGGCCTTTAAAGAGAGGTTTCATCAAGTGGGCTCCACATGAGCCTTATCCTGCAAGTTACTCCTTCTGGACATCCTCTTAAGTGCACATCAAGAGACATTTTTGGGCCTGGCGAGACTTGTGTTTTGAGAGTGTATCTTGCACCTTTATCTGCTTCTTTGTGCTCCCTAGAGCTCTGTCTCATTGACTCCCTGGTATGTACGGCCCCCCTGGGTTGCACAGTTTCCAGCTTCACGCATCATCCCTTCCAGGCGGCATGGCCTCCGTGTTCTGCTGTGTGCTACATCCACGCCCTTTGTCAGCAGGCCGGCGCCTGTGGGATGGCATGTGGACAGGGTCTGTACTGTGATTCATGGTCAGAGGTTTTTGACACAGTGATTCAGGTGCAGCTCGTGGGTTGATGTGATGATGTGGAAAAGTTTGATTGAAATAAGCAGGAATGTTTGAGTAAGTTTGAAAGTACTTACTCTGAAAGCCATCACGCTCGGTTGCTTTCCTTCTCGAGGCCTTTCCAGACTTTATGTAAAAAGCGGTGAAGAATTGAAAGGAAGGCCCAGGCCTGGCTTATCCCTGCCCTGCCCTCCTTCAGGGCAGAGCTGCCCTAGGTGCCCTGTGCTAGAAACACTGCAGTATTAATGCAAATCTCATTATTCCTTGTGTGTGGGTGTCCTGCTGAAAACAAATGAGACAGAATCCTCAGATCTATAAAGTCAAGCCCATATGCCAGTCTTCTGTAATTGGTGCTTACACACCTACATACCTTATCTAGAATTCTAATCATGTTACCTACCAGTCCGCTCATAATGACTGAGCAATTAATTCTACAGTCCTTGGTAAAAGATTCCACTAGCTGGTAAATGTTGAAAAAGAGGGTGTCCTGGTGGTTTTCAAACCTTGATAGAATCTTTCTGAAGTTAAGGCTTGGTTTTGTAGCCTACATAGGTAATTGTGGCAACATCTTCTAATACTAGCGATGGATGGTAGTAGTATTAGCATTGAATAAGGCACAGCTACGAGTGTGGACAAAGAAACTCCAATACATTTCAGGAAATGTTTTAGAAACGCGGACTTGTTTCCTGAAAAACTAAACAAGAAGAAAACTAATTCTGTTAATTTTTGCTTTCTGGAAGGAAAAAAAAAGGCAATAAAACATTAAAGAGCAGAAATAATCATAGATTTGTTTCTGACTAAGTCTTTTCACTTTTGCACCCTGTAGTGGTCTTAGCCACATGGGTAAGGAAATATATTCATTTCCAACATGTTCAAGGTGCTGCCATCTTCCTGTTTTCCTTCTCTCTTGGTATTTTCATGTCATATTTCAGGTGTTTGCAGCAGAAACGCATTGTGTGCTGTTTTAAGCTACCCAAAAAGCTAATGAGGGTGGGTATGTGACTTGAAGGGTGGGCAAGCATATTTGATCCTGTTCTGCCAATTCGACTGTTGTTTCCATAGTGTTTCTACACTCCTGTACAAGATAATTACTGTGTAAGGCTAGTTTTTTTGGCCAGCTGAGCCTCTGGCAGTCCATCTCAATTTTCCATTCAGGAATATTTCCCCCCAAGCTGGCATTTGTAATTTTCAAGATGAAAAAGCTCCTTGGGACAGTGATTATCCCACTCTAGAAGTGTTGGTACAGCACAAGACGTAATGAGGCACAGATTGTGACTGGAGCTTCTGTGAACTATTTATTTATTTAAAATGCTGTTCATTAAAAATATATCTGCATGGTCTTTTTCCTTTGATCCAGCAGTAACTTCTGTGACTGCCACTGTTTTAGAATTAGAGCAACATGATACTCTTTCTTCTTTCGTCCTTGATGATAAAGATACTGAAGAATCGAGAACTTGGGGGTGATCCCATTGAGTCCATTTTAATTCCACATTCTAGTGTTAGATGGTACTATTTAATTGCTTCTCGCTCAAACCTCAACAGCCGTCTCTGCAGCTCTCCAACAATTTTCTTTTCCAAAGTGCATCACTGCAATGTAAATGTTAGACTCTCAAATGGGACCAGACAGATGGTTTTCTAAAGATCTCGATACATTATGCCCTCCATATCAGTTGCTCACCTGATACGCATCTATATTAAAGAAAGCTATTGCCTTTTTTAAAGCATAATATAATCTCCAGCAACCACGGTGCCTAATTGCTCATTAAGTTGTTCCCTTCTAGAACCTTCTGTTTTAAGTCGCTTACTTTTATTTGTATTATTACCAGTAAAAGCGTTCAGCAATGAAAGTAGACAACATGATGGTAATTTTATGGTTCTCCTGGCGTGTGACCTCTGTGAATCAGGAGGAAGACACAGGGTGAAACCACTGCCTTGCAAATAAGCAGAGTGACATACGATGCCTCTGGCAGGTTTCTCTCCAGAGCTTGCTTTTAAAATAAACACTTTCTCTCTTTTCCTGCAGCACTGCTTTTGAGTTTATGCCTTCTCCTTGCATTTCTAGTTTTGTATACACGGATGGATAGATAGATTCAGCAAGCTGAGATGGGGTCCTGGGGTCAGTGGTCCAACACAAAGAAACGTAGCCAAGGGACTGAAGGGTCAGACTTTGCAGTCGTACAACACTGAGCATAATCATGTGTAACTTCCTTTTCCTCCCTGGTATGTGGGCGGTTGCAAGTCTTCAGGCTCTTCACTAAGAGTGAAGGCATTGGGATTCTTACCCAGTTCTGCTACAAGTGTTTTAATGCCTGTTAGTAAGTCATTTAATGTGTGCCTGGGTTTCCCATTTGAGAGTGGAAACTCTAGTAGTTCTCTGCTTGACAGGGTTGGGGAAGATCATTTTTATCACGTTTGTGAAGTAGTCCCTAAATAAGGAGATGAGCACTATAAAGATTTAGAAATGAAGGGATACAATAAAAGTGCTACGTGGGCCCAGAAGCATTGTCGTTGTGGAAGAGTAAAAGTATTTTTACATCTTTTGGTGTATTCTTTTTACAGATGGGTTGGGGTGATTTGGGAGTTTTCGGAGAGCCTTCTAAGGAAACTCCTAACTTAGACCAGATGGCTTCAGAAGGGATGCTTTTCCTGGATTTTTATACTGCCAACCCCCTCTGTTCTCCGTGTGAGTAAACTTGAGTTTTAAACTAGCATATAAGCATGCCACCTTCTGAGAAGATGGGGACGTTTGCCAACATCTGACATGAACTAGCAGCCAAACCAGCAATTTACCCTCAGGGCAGAGTTTGGATTTGGTGCTTTGATCTTGCATTTTGCTCTCTTTTTATTTACGTTTTGATTGGAAAACCTACAATCTTTGCTTCATACAAAGCAGTGTTTTAGTGATCAAATCAGTCCAGCTATGGGATTTTTTAAAGCATTCTGGTTTAGTATTCTAGCCTCAGTCATTGCATTTTTTTATCTTTCTTATTTTGGAATAAACAGAGAAAGCGGTATCTAAATTGTTGCTGAATGTAGTTTGTACATAGTTTATCTGATTCCATTGGCTTTGGTGAGACTTTCATGCAAGGAATGGCAGCAGGTTGTGTCTTGCTTTTGACCCTGGTGGCTTGCAAGATTCTTGGGGAAAGGACAAGAGATAAAAGAAACGTTGGGGTCTGGGAGATGCAGATATTTTTATCCTTACTGTTTTTTCTGTGGGGTGGTTTGTTGTTTTTTTCTCTTTCTTTTTTCCTCAGACCTGATTGGCACCCAAGAACTGAAACAAAAATGAGGAATAGAGGCTTTTTATTTGGGCTTTCAGTTTGGATATCATTTGTCAGTGTGCTGATGATGTCCTTGCTCAGAAAAGGCATTTAAAATATGTTGAAGTCCTGCTAAAGCCAGTGGTGGTACTGCATATGCTTGAAGTCAAATGTCTGTTTAAATGTTGCCTGCAGTCAGGACCCGGCTTTTATTGTCAAAGCAGGACAACTCTCTCTTCACTATTACATGATTTTTGTTCAGGCAAGCTTGAAAACTTAGCCTGAAGCATGTAGTCAGTTTCTGTTACCATTTCCTCTAACATATATATGTCAGGTATTCCTTTTGTAATTACTGATATAGAATTGTTGCTACATTGACTCTCAAAACTAATTACTCTACAGCAGTGGGTATAATAGAAGGGCCAAATTTCAATTGGCTTTGTCCTGGAGTAACTCAGATGTTGTATCAGAACCTGGCTATCTCCTTGGCTCCTTGGAGAGGAGAGTTGCTGCCCGTTCTAATGTGAGTGATCTCAGTAGCTGGCTGTGGCAAAAGGACACTGACATGCTTTAGTCAGTGCACTGTCCTCAGCCTTAATATGACAATAATCATAATAAACAGAAAATGCATGTAATATAAAACATTTTTTGTTGTTATTTGCAGCAAGGGCAGCACTGTTGACAGGCCGTCTCCCAGTCAGGAATGGTTTTTACACCACAAATGGACATGCCAGAAACGGTATGGACTTCACTCCTGATTTGCCTTCCTCTCTTAATTTCCCTCTGTGCTTTGTGGGAAGTTTTGCTTTGAACAAAGGCTTGGCTTGGTGATCTTCCCCTATGGATCTTCCAGAGTGGCACAAAAAGATTACCATGTTAACTGCTGGTAATAAGCGTGAAATTTATTGCTTCCTCCTCATCAAGCAGAAAACCTCCTCGACTTAAGAGACGTAAACAAGACTGGTTGATCCATTTGCTTCTGCTGGCTGAGAAGTGTTTCCTCTGGGCAGTCTGGTGAAAGAAAGTCACGTGGGGTGTATATTAACACCCACAGTAAAGAACACGCTGCTTACAGTTTTATTCAGCAGGCGGTTTTCTAACCATTTCAGCCTCGGCAGTTTTATAGCACCGTTGTGCCCCTGGTGATTCCAGGGAGCATTACCAGTTCATAACGTCCCTGGGTTGAATTTGGTTCCTGTCGTTGGTTCCAGCATGACAGATGCCACGTGAGACCATGCACGCTTGGGCAAGAATCAGCAGCTACGTACTGATTCACACTGTATATCAGCAAGCGTGCTCGGCTATCTCTGTCCTAACCAAAGTCACACCTCAAATTCTCCAGGGCCAGAGAACTGTGGGCTGTGAGAGACATCATTTCTTTCAGCTCTTGCAGTCTGAGCGGGTTTATCGAACATTTGATTTAGGGAAAAAATGCCTTCATTTTAGAAAATACAAAGCAAAGTTGCAAGTGTAAAGGCAATTCCAATGCACAGCTAAAGCACTTGCTTACTTTATGACCCTCCTTTGCAAGGGTCTCGCCTTCATTCTGTGAGGGTACCCCCTTTATTGTTGGTTGTGGTGTGCAAGTGGGTGGAGATCTCCCTTTAATCTCTCTGAATCAATTTGTTCTCTTCATCTTGTGACCTGGGAGGACTTCCAAGGAGTGATATTGCTGGGACTTACAAACTAATTCCTATTTCTGATCCAGTAACAATGCTTCTAATGATGGGTAGCCATGAGCTGCTTGCTCTAATATTTTGAGAGCTAGAAAGATTTTGTTTGTTTTACGCAGCATACACGCCACAGGATATAGTAGGAGGAATCCCAGATTCTGAATTACTGCTTCCAGAGCTGCTGAAGAAAGCTGGCTACATCAATAAGATCATTGGCAAATGGTAAACATATTTTAAGATCTCTTGCTTTGAGACTTCAGAATGCGTGTGTATGTATTGTGAAGGAGCAGTGGAACAACCGGAACTGCAGGAAAAAACCTGTTTTGAAGCTCAGATGTCCAACTCTTGAAATCTGTGGTGGATCTTTTTCCCCTGCTGTGATCACTTTCTGAATTGAGTGTTACCATCACAAGTACATACATATATCTTCATGCAAAGAGTGTAAGGGTTTTTATATGTATGTATCTATTTATAAACCTTTCAAGTCTTTGTGCTTCCATCGATGTATCACAATACTTAATTTAATCAAAAACCACCAAGATGTTCTGTTGGAACTTGCCTTGAGCATAGGTGCTTTTTATCTTTGGCCCCTGCTATATGTTGGGGTTTTTGTTAACAGAGTAGACTAAATTGTCAAAGCTTCTTGGGGGGAGGGAGCGTAGAAGTGTCTGGTATAGAAATAGAGATCTAGACATCTCCAGGGTGACCTTGAAGATTGTTCATCAAGTGTAGGTCAGGGTGGACAAGAATAGGCTTGATCGGGATAGTTGATATCAGGTATTTTAAAAGACCTAGAGGGCTCATCCAGTACTCTGTGAATATTGTCCTTTGACTTTATGGACTTTCATGGAAGCACGGTGTAATTTGTGTATTTGTAGAGGATACAGAAGAACTTCTAAAGCCCAATGTTTTGTGATGTCTGCAAAGACTCAGAAGGGAAAATCCTGAAAGATATTCAGATCAAACAAGCATGGTGGAATTACAAGTGTAATCGTTGAAACTGGTCCATTTGTAACATTTGAATTTCAAATGCGCTTGTGGGCTGTAATGGAATCCCATGGGGCCTGGGTATCTCTGAACAGTTGATTCACAGTTTGGAACAGTGCTATAATAAATAAATGCATAAATAGCAACTTCGAAACTACATAGACACCACAGGAGCACTGCTTGGTTAACAGAGTAATGGTTAATGAAGAGACTTCGGACAGGAGTAGCAATGGGGGGGATACTGTTTAGGAAAGTAACGGGATACAATTTATTTAACAGTTTCATTAACAAGTTAGAGAAAAGTGAGTTTGAATTGTGGTTGGATTCATCAGTGCTGCTGAAATTGGAAGGAAAGCAAACTAACCTAAGACAGTGAATTATTTATTACCACAACTCCAAACAGCAGAGTGGCCGTGAAGAATCGGATCAGTGGGCTGAATGCAATAAGATGCAGTTCAGTGCTAATAAATGTAAAGTCATACACCCAGGGAAAAGAAATAAACAACGCAAATACAGATTGGTTCCAGGCAGTTATTTGGAAAACAGCAAATCTGGAAGGACCTGCAGCTGTTAGCAAGAAGGAGACTATATATGAATGTACAGTGCACTATTGCTGTGCACCCAAGAACTGTTATTCTGGACAGGAGTAGGGAACGATACTGTACAGTAGCAGTCTCTATCATTTGTGCAAACCACCTGCTTCCAGAAAAGTGTAAAGAAGTGCAAAGTGCTGTAGCTAAATTGGAGTCTCATCCTAGCCACGCATAGAATTTTAGGGCTTTGAAAGATTTTTAAGTTTTCCAGAAGAACATTTTAATATCCTTTCAATATCCCTTTTAAAAACTTTTCAGGGTGTTCTGTGACAGTAAGTTCCACAGTTTAATTATATGTTTGCAAGTCAAGTATTTTCCATGACTGTTTCAGAATTTGATGTATTTCATTAAATAGCGCTCTATTTTTTTTGTGTTGTGAGAGGGAGGGAATAATCTGCATCTCAGTAATTATTTGATATCTTTTCAAAGTCTCTTCCTCTGTAGATTCTCTTAGGACTTTCTTAGAACAAATTTTTTTTTTCATGTCCCCTGTTGTAGAAATAGCCAGGAAGAGTTTTGTATTACTGTGTATATGAATGAGGAAGGGGTAGAATCCTGCAAGTCAGAGTTGCAGTTGTAGTTACATCACCAAGATATGATTATTTTCTGTTGTAACTCCTTTTGGAATAGCTCAGAATAACACCATGAATCATTTTTCTTCAGGTAATGCATTTTATGCCCCTTACGTTCAGAAAGTGTGCAGAGGGTGATGGCACCAAATGGACAGGTTGCAGATGCAGGCTTGTGAGAGGAAGCTGGAATAATTAAATAAACATTAAGCTACAAAGATCTCCTTTAGAGACTGGGAGAGGATGGGCATTCTGTATATTCAAGACAGTGTAAATGAAGGAAACGGAGAATTTGCAGTACGTAAATTGGAGATTAGAGAGGAGCTTCATCTTGAAGTTAAGGATGGAGAATTTTCAAGCTGCATAGTAGAATGGAGCTGTCATCAGGAGTAGCTAAACATGTTTTATGTTCACATATGAACAGAAAGAACTCATTTACATTAAGGTATCTGTACCATTTTGGCAGCATGAATATACCTTAAAGGGAATGCAGATACAATGGTATGTTTCATGAGCTTTACCTTGTGTTTTTACAGTTCAGTGGCATAAAAGTGACTTGTCATAGATCAGAATCCGTTAAGTAAAACATTATGTGTATCTTTGCAATGGCTTTGGGCAGTGTAGCCCATTGGTACAGATGATCAAGGCAGTGCGAGGAGGACAGCAATAGAAGGAAATAATGGAAAACAAAGATTGGACAGTAGACTAAAATGGGATATATGTAAGCACTGGAGTGAGTCTGCACGGATGCATTTGCAACAAGTATGAGAAAGCTCAAGATAATGTTCTGCAGTCACTTATTTGATTAAAATGCTTGAAGTTTTTCTTCTTAGGCGAAGATTGTTTTCTTGCATGCCATTCCAATGAGATTTTTGTTTGCTTCTTTGCAGTAGAATTTTAACTCATCTGTTTCTTTTGTTCCTAGGCATCTGGGTCACAGGCCCCAGTTCCACCCCCTGAAGCATGGGTTCGATGAATGGTTTGGATCCCCAAACTGCCATTTTGGGCCTTTTGATAACCAAGCGCTTCCCAATATCCCTGTGTATAGGGACTGGGAAATGATTGGCAGGTAACTCAGCTACTTGCCTGGTAACGTTATTTTCTTTGCTTTCCCTGCTGACATTACAGTGCTAGAAGATAAGTGCTAGCGTAGCAAACTTATTTCAGCGAAAAGTGGCTGGCAAAACCAGCAGCTGCTTCAGAATCAGAGTTACAGACTCAGTTGGATGGGCAGTGATCTACAGGTACTTCACTCCATGCAGAGGACTTTCATAGCACGTCAAGCATTGGGAATATCCTGCCTCATATATGATCTGGGATGCTTACTACAGAGGGCCCTGAACGTTCTGCAGTTCAGCAGTAAGCCAGTGCAGGAGCTTTCAGGCCATGAAACAAACAAACAGACCTTCTGGGTAAGGCCCAAGGCCCATTTAATCCATTATACTCTGCAATGACCATTCATAGGGAATGCTTATAGAAAGGGTATAAGAAAACAGATACATGGAATGGTCCTTCTTTTGTATGGTTGTCCACATTCCTAAAGTGAAGGTTGTGTCCAGATCTGACTTAACTTCCATTAACTAGTCTTGTCTTTTTCCTAACACATTTCTATTTCTGGTCTCTACAGCATCCCGTGCCAGGATCTCATCTCTTGCTTTGCCCTCATGCTTTTGAACAGGAGTTTCCCTCGAGTCCAGGGATGGCCATTAACCAGCCTTACAAGGCCTGGGTGGTAGTTTCATTGGAGCTAAGACAGAGTGAAGGGAAAACCTTGTGGGAAAACTCACAAGGCAGACAGAAATAGGAAGGTATAGATTAACTGTCAAGGGATACGTGAATTTCACATCTAGGAGAGGAAGCAAGGCTAATCCTTCGTGGGGGAAGAAGAGGTTTGGAAAGCAATGCTGGCAGCAAGGGGTACTCGAGCACTGTTGCCTGGACAGTGCCTGCTGCTTCTCAGCTGTGATTTTGGCACTCTGACTTTTCCAGTTAAAGCTGAGACAATACAGACCTACTTCTATGGCATTGATGCCCCTCAGAGACTAGGCATGCTAGCTGCCTAATAAACTTTGTCCTGAACTCCTAAATGGCTTTTTGTAGGAATCCTGTCTTCCTCATCTCTACCTTACCATCTAAATTTAAAGTTGAAACTTGTTAAATATGAAGCTAGACGTTTGATTCTGAGGATTAATAAAGGTCTGAGTACTAATGCCAACCTGCAAGTTGTGTGTGGACCATCTAGGGATATGACTGCTCTACAGTGCCTCCCTCCCAGAGATGTTTGCTTATCCTGTCATGCCCTAAAGGCTTCCTGTGGTGATTTCACTCCACTACTTCTTTTGGAAGCTGGTTCCATTCTGTACTGAAAGACCTTTTTATTCATTCTCTTCCTGTTTGTAGTAACCTTTTGTCTGTTTTCATAACACCATTCTGTGCTCCAAGTCTCCAGTCTGTGCCATTCTTGTCCACTCGCTTTTGCACCTGGTTATCATCTTATTTCACTTGCTGTTATTCTCCTAAGGACTGCCCTCCACCTTATTTGCTTAATTGGTGTCTAAAGATACATCTAACATAACATTTTCAAAGCAACCCAAGTTCTGACTCCAGGATTGCTCTATTTCACTGAAATTTGCTGTGTACTTCTGCAAATTTTACTCACACGTCAAACAGCTCTCTGTTGAAGTAGTGGCAAGATCTTTAAGCACACTACCCCTATTCTAATACCTTAACAGTGAAACGTCAGTGGCTTGGGTTGGTCCAAATCTCGTAGTCGTTAACTTGGATCTTGGCACTTCACTGCTTTCTCCCATGAGGAAAAAATATGGTGACATTCTTTTTAATATCTGAAGAGAATTTGCGGAGTAGCAACAGTGACTTGCTTGTGTAAGGAAGTGGGGGAGGAGGTAGCCTTTTTATGTTGCGTATTCCTTAGGCTTGATTATTTTTTCTCTCTGATTCATTTTTTCTTAAGATACTATGAAGATTTCAAAATTGATCTGAAGACAGGTGAAGCCAACTTGACTCAGATCTACCTGCAGGTACTGTTTATTTTAATACTGGTTCCTAAGCCACAGTGACTTTATGCTTCTTTTTTTGGAGAGATTTAAATGGCAGAGGATGATTGCGTTAAATTCATTTTTATTGTTGTTTACAGGAAGCTCTCGATTTTATTAGCAAGCAGCAGACCAGTCAGCAGCCATTCTTTTTATACTGGGCAATTGATGCTACCCACGCTCCTGTTTATGCCTCCAAATATTTCCTGGGCACTAGTCAGAGAGGACTGTAAGTCTGGGGTTTGTGGGTATTGGGTTTGTTGTTTTTGTTTTTTGTTTTGGTTTTTTTTTTAATTAATATCTCATGCTGCAGAAACAGAAAACCTCAGCAACATTTATTAGATCCAAGTATATAGATAACTTCTCAAAAGTGCATGTGTGCGCTGAAATACATTAGTTAGAGAGGACTTTGCTTGGATTGTTCTTTAATAATTTTGCTATAATCTGAAATTACGATCATGTGACTAAAACGGGGAAGAAGGGGGAGTCTAAGCTCCTTTGCCAGTTCTGTGAGTAATGAAGTGCTGCATGTGGCACAGATGATTTTTTGGAAGGCTTTTGTGTGATTAGTGCCTGTTTTAAAAACCTATAAATCAGACCAGCAAATAGAAAAGCATGCATGAAAAACTTAATTTACAGGAGGCAAACAGCTCTGTAGATAATTGTGAGCCTTGCTTCTGAGAATGCAGTTTCAAACCAGCATCTATCAGCAAAACTACATTATTAGCTTCAAGTCGGTGGCAAAGTGGCTTTTCCTGTGTTTGAGAACTTTGTAGCTAAACTTGTATCAGTTGCTGGTCTCTGTCCAAGAGTGGCTCACATCTGAACAAATTCTGACTCTTAATACCCAAGAGAAGTTGCGTTCTCCAGGTGGGACACATGGGTTTAGTAGTGATAGTACAAAACTTTATTACAGTACCTGATGCGCAAAAGAAGTGCTTCTGCAGCACAGGTATAAATTAACATCCACTAAAAACTTTTGCAATGCATTATGCTGTGTGACACTTTTCCTCTGTTGCTGCCTTTAATGTTTTGCATCTACTTTTGCCTCAGATATGGGGATGCTGTGCGAGAAATTGATGATAGCATTGGAAAAATCCTAAAACATCTTCAGAAGCTGGGTATCAGTGAGAACACTTTCGTGTTTTTCACTTCTGATAATGGGGCTGCTCTCATTTCAGCTCCTAAACAAGGTGAGTCTCAGATGAACAAACCTGGGCTACAGTTGTGAAGTGAAGGCTTAAGTCTCCATGTATGGGGGGGTAAAGAGACCTATATCTGGGGCTTTCCCTTCTGCAGTTAGGAGAGGCCTCAAAATTCAGAGCACTTATATTTAGTTTGCTTATGTTCGTTACTTCTGGTCACCATTGGAGGAGATGCTCTTGACTACATGGACTTTTGGCCTGAACAATCTGGCTGTTCACCTGTGCGCATTTCCACTTTGTGCTCCACTGTCAGGGGGTGAACATTTTTTAATTTATTTAGGACCAGGCACAATAACTTATCAGGGTGTTTACTCTCCATCTGCCAAATGTGTATTTGAGCTTTTTGAGTAATTACAGGGAGTTCAAGAGGTCCTTCTTTAGCTCTCATGAAAAATAGCAAGAAGAAAAAATATTTTTGTTGCTTCACAAGTTTTCTTGTGTTTAAATAGTTGTTTCTCTCAAACAGAGTCATTGCAAATTGATTTTATAACCCACTCTGTTCTGTTTGGAGGCAGGCTGTCTCGTGGTTATTGGACCGCAGAGCAGGGAGTATCCTGAGTTCTGATTTCAGCTGAGCTGCTCTGTTTGACTTTGTGTGACCTGGATTCAGTCACAGGACCTCCCTGTTTGTTCCTCAGCAAGCTTAGCTACGAGGCTGGGTTAAAAACACAGACATTCCTGCAATGCACTTGCTATCTCTGAAACTGAACATTCAGGGAATGCCTGATTCTTTTTCTTGTTCTCATATCTGCATCTAATACTGCTCTGGTACTTTAAAAGGATTGTGAAAAAAATTCTATTTCTGCCTGAAAGTGTCAGAGTTCCTTTAGTTACAAACAGCAATTAACATCCTTAAAGGGAAGGAAAATGACAAGGAAGTATTTTCTGTTTGTTTGGCTTCCGGGTTTTTTTCCTTTGTTTGGTTGATAGCAAGTTGTGTTTAACTGTCAGTTTCTCCCTGGGCTGAAAAGACACTCTTAAAATTTCACCATAAAGGGTTATTTAAAAAAACAATAACACAGCAAATAAACAAAACAGCAACAAACCCCCCCAAAACAACTCTGGACATGTTATGTGAAGAAGCATTCATGCAGAAATGAGAATTTATTTAAAACTAGCCAAAAATGTCCTAGTTGACAGTGTCTTTGGTAATTAACACTATCCTGTTTTTTATGGCTTCTTTTCTCTATCTAGGAGGAAGCAATGGTCGTTTTCTGTGTGGCAAACAAACCACCTTTGAAGGTGGCATGAGAGAGCCAGCTATTGCTTGGTGGCCTGGACACATACCTGCAGGAGGGGTGAGTATCCGCTTTTAAAAATTCCAACCGGTCTTAAGTGGACTGCAGTGAATGGAATGGTTCTTGCTGGGTTCAGTGAGCTGAATGTTGCCCCTAGAGAACGATGCCATTCCTGTTCATTGTTGCAAATTAACATCTACAGTGTCTGTGATCAACTGTGCTTCTGTGAGCACCAAGCAGTCTGGTTTTCTTGTCTTCCTGCTCTATTTAAACCCTTTTAGTCTTTTGGACCACAGTATTTTTAGTGGGTTATGTGTTTGAACAAATTGGAGTGTTAAAGACATGTTGCTACTAATGTGTGTCCCAGGTCTAGAGCCAGGAGTGTGTTGGCCGCACACTCTCTGTGCCCTGAAGTATCAAGTGATTTGACGCTCAGGGCTCTCGCTTTCGTGTCTGATAAAAGTTCCACTACGGGAGGTCTAGATACCAGACTATTGCTCTTTCCTGCCTGTACACAAATTCAGATATGATCACTTCAAAATAATCCTCCAGTGGCATTACCAGCCTCTCTTGTCCCAGTTCTCATTAAAGAAAGATGCAATCAATTCTTCTGCAGGCAGGGTTCACAGTAAATAATATAGATTCCCTCCCCTCTGTAAGCATCTCTCATCCCTGAAGAAAGTGATACTTCATTAACTGGGCACTGTTCGTAAGACTGCAAACTATTCATAAATAAAACATTTTTCTAAGTTACATTCCTTTTCAGTGGTGTAACTGAGTCAGGGTAACAATAATTTATCATTTACGTTTAGGAGGAAGCCATCAGATAGCTTAGATCTGCAGCTGAGGGCAGGAGGCTAGTTTGGTTTCACCGTTTTTAGAGTTCACAAAACCTACTAGGGATGTTTTATTATTTTTTTAATTTGAAATGAAAACAGTCTTTTTGTTTAAATTTAAACATTTCCATAAAGCCTTTACAAGCCAAGTTAAACAGCCTTGGGCTAGCATACGAGAACATGAAACTGAAGCTGACTGTTTTGTTTTCTGTGTCCAAACTGAATAATGTGCTAAAAGTAAACATGCATTATAAATGGGGACAAGTAAATACCAAATTTAAAAATTCTTTCCATTGTAGTAACTCTGAGGATAATTAAGAACATGAGTAGAGAAATCATTGTGCCTGCTTCTTTTCTAACTGCAGCTGGCTGGTACCCCTCTCACAGGTAGTTTTTTGCATGTAGTGCAGCAGTGAAGCTTGATGTGATGCAAAATGTTGTCGGTAGCCTGGCGTGATGCACGGCTTCCTGCTTGAGGCCACAGTTGAAGCAGCTGTTTGAATTCCTGTGGACAGTCATTTCTGTGCAGAATTAACGTGTTTGCATAGGAGGGTGGACTGACCGATGCTGTACGTTCATGAGCCCATGCATGCTCAGCAAGCTGGAGAGTGTGCTGAAGGCTTGTTGGGCAGGTATGCGCCCGAAAATCACCTCCTCCACCACTGCTGATATCATCCTTGGCACTTAAGCACGTGCTTAACTTTAAATCTTTCATACCCTGGGCTCCAGTTCACGATGTTGCCTGCCAAATGTCTGCACGTGCGGGTGTTAACGCTCCCAGATGTCCTCTTGGACTCCACTCATGTACCTTGAGAAGCCTGTTCCAAACTCTGTCCCCAGATGTGCTGCTTTGCTCTGAGTTAGACCCCCCACGTGATGCTACTGATAAGTAAATATGTGATAGCTACTTATATGTCTTTTCTGCTTGTATTCTTGCCATCGAGGCTCCAGCACTGGTACCCACAGCAGCACTGACCGCAGGTGAGAGGTTTGGCATTGCTTCTGTGTAATATGGCTCATGCTACGTTGGCCTGTAGGGCACCTGTAGTTATTGCTTCATAACCGCCTCTTTCACTGATGTAGTTAGTGAAGAGACAAGTGTTTGCTAGTAATACATTTTTGGCTT
This sequence comes from Chionis minor, assembly GCA_013398295.1. Taxonomy (NCBI): domain Eukaryota; kingdom Metazoa; phylum Chordata; class Aves; order Charadriiformes; family Chionidae; genus Chionis; species Chionis minor. The sequence goes on along the minus strand of VZSF01000793.1, from coordinate 51,653 downwards.
CTTCTCGTTATCTTGTGGAGTCTGTAGCCTCAACATCTTCTTGACTGCAAGTTTAAACTAGTCAGCCTAAGTCCTCTGTAGTCCAGGAATCTGTAAAATGTGGGAAAACTGCTTCAAAGTCTTTCATTGGTCTTTCTTTTCAAAAGAATTGAGGGAAACAAAGGCTTGGGAGCCCTGAGCCAGGGTGGAAGCAGAGATTTTCAGGAGTACGAAGCATTAAGCTGAAGGGTCAACTTCTCCTTCCTGCGCTGGGGTTGCTCCCAGTGCAATAGTTGTTCCCTCCCAGCAGTGGACATTTTGAGGAGGCAGTGGAGAGCCAGTGACTGTTTCAGTTGGCATCATTGCAGTCGGAAAAAGAGGACTTGTGTCTCTGGCCAGTGAAATCCAGTTATTGGGTGGAAGGCTTATTTTGCTGCTGGGATCTGTCAGTTTATTAATAATCTTACTGGTACTTATAGGGTGGGGGGGTTTTGCTTCTGTTAAAGGGTGTATTTGTCTTCTGAAATAAAGGTGTACCTTTTTATTAAACAAAAGAAGTTAGGTGACGGGATTGTGAACACTTGACGGCGTATTGATAGAGGTTAGGACAATTGGTGCAGTTGGCTGATTGGCAGTTTTTTGGGGGAGAGGGATGGCTCGGGAGCGTGTGTTGCTCTTGGCATCAACATTCGGTTAATTCTACTCCCCAGAATAAATATTCAGGAATATAAACATACAAACAGCCTTTCTGCAGTTTCCTCCTCAGCTACATTTTCCAGGTGAATTCACAACAAATCAGCATTCAACATTCCCCACATCACATCTGCCTTCTGGAAAGATCCAGCTGGAAAAAAAAAATCATATTCTATTGGTATTTGAATCCTCCTCCTCTCTTCCCTCACCCTCCTCCCCTTCCTCTCTCGTGCCTGCTTCCTGAAGGAGAAAAGAACATATCAACCCAAAGACAGCACTGCAACCTTTTCTTCGCTATCTCCCATGGGGCGCAAATTGAAATTGAATTAGACAGGGATATCAGGTCTGCTCGCTGTGATAACTGTAAAAGGATTTTATTTAAAAACACCCTGACATTTGTTCACCCAGTTTCAAATATTTAGCTTTCCTCCTTTCCATTCCTGGCGGGGGCGACTTTATTAATTGTCGCCTTTGATTCAGAGTTAAAGCTTGAAAGCACTGATAACAGCAGTGGTGACTATTTCTTCTAGCGACGTGGCCCACAGCAAAAGGATTTCATTTTCTTAAAGACGTTATGTGTATACTGAGAGTTTATTAAAAAGAAGGGGGGGAAGGAGGGGGGAAAAATCCGTTCTTACGTGCGTAATACCGGCTGTTTCTCACTGATACGAGCAATATCTGATCTCACTCTTTTTTATATATTATTTATTTTCTCTGGGTTGTTNAAAAAAAAAAAAAGGGAAAGGCAACTGGAATGAAAGAGCACTGTTGACAGGAGAAAATGGTAATTTTTTTATTTTTCTCTGAAAATACTTCAAAGTTTTATATAAATATTAACCTTTTTTTCACCCCCCCCTTCTTCAATGTGGTGCTGCAGAGCACAGATAAATCCAAGTGGCTGTGGCATGGGCATTTAATTTCCTTAAGAAGTTTTCTCTGCCTCATGGAAAAATGTTGTCTGAGACCAGAAACGTAATTGGATGATTAAAGAGAGTCATCTACATCTGGTTATGGTTAATAAGGGCCAGTACAAGAAGACATGGTGGCCCCACAGGATTGTCACAACGCAATGTATAAATCGGGTGATATTAGAGGCACGAGTCTCAGGTCAGCAATTGCCTCTTGCTGCCTGTTATCAAAAGATTGAGGCAAGGAAATGGAGCAATGACAAAAAAAGTGACTTTTGGATTTGCCTTATAAATTGTGAGAGACCTAATTACAAAAAGTCTCAGACACCAGTTTGCCCGCCTGCTCCTGACGTAGCAGTTGTCAGGGAGCAGGCGCGTGCCAGATCTCCTCTTTATCAGACTCTGAGCTCTGCATATGGTGTTTTGCTGACCCTGCAGCTCTCCGAAGGCACGCTTGGGGTAAATTAGTTGGCAGATGAGCCTACGAAGGACTGAGCATCTTTGCTGAGATGCTGAGCGCTTATAATCCCCTTGGACGTCAGAGGGAGTGCAGCGTTCCCAACACCAGTGGCACATGAGGCTGCCCAGCTCTGTAAGGTGCGAGCTGATGGTTCGGTTTGGGGTTTCTTTTTTTTAATGCGTGTATACTGTTCTTTTTAATGTCAGTCCTTTTTGATTGCGCATCTGAGACCAGAGAAGAGCCTGTGCAAGGTGACGGTCCAAGGAGCACGCAGCACTGTCTGCCAGAGCTAATCCCATGGACGACGCAGCCAGTTTTGGTTTTGTGTTTGCCAAGCGGCCCTGGGGAGAGCAAGAATCAGAGTTACCCCATCGAAGGGCTCAGTTCTGTTTCCCTCTCCACAGCTGTGTGTCAGAGATCCCCATCCTTTTCTCCATGCAGAGAGGGAACTTCCTGTGTACATCTGCTTTTTCTGAGGGATTTGGGGGCTCATCTCTATTTGCCTACAAGGACAAGCTGAGCACAACCTCTTTCAGGCTGCCTGCTGCCACCAAGTCCGTGAATAAGGCTTAACCTCAAATGCCCGAGACCACCTGCAAGATCCATTGATCTTGGCTGACTCATCCAACTGCTTTCCTGGGCAAGCGTTTCCATGGTCAGGCTTCCTCTTGTGCTTAGAGCTTTGCACTTTGATCTCTGCCTAAGAGTTGTGGAAGTATTCTTGTATGCAGCTTTAATATTATGCGTTTCTGCCAACACCTTTTGATGAATGAAAGCCATTCAAATTTGAAATACTGTAATCAAGTGATGTGATACTGTAATGTTAAACTTGTAATCAGTCCCTGCAAGTTGCATTCACTAGTTTATTTATTTTAAAGTGGTTAATTCTTCCTTTGTGTTCACTTTTTTCCAGCCCAATCTCTTTAATAAAAGGCTTAGTGTCCCAGCAAAAATAGCATTTTCCCTTCAGTTTTTTTTTTTTAGAGCCAGCATTTCGCAAAAATTCATTTATCATGTAATCATTTGTTGTCATATTTAAATAATTAGTGTCAGCTTACAGGATGGGGGTCTGTTTGTGAATAGAAAGAGGATTCAGTGATAAAAAGTCTATGATAGTCCCAGCATTGTAATGTTCACACTGACAATTGCAAGGCTGCTGCTAGGACTTGGATTTCAGTCAGAAAGTGCGTCTGTACTTACAGATGTGGGCTTGTATCAGATGGCTTCTTGTCTCCCAGCAAGTGGTACAGCTGAAAAGGCTCTTTTCATGTCGCATCTTGTGCTGGTGCATCCTGATGCAAAACAGTCTTGCTCTTGGTTTGAATGTATCTGCTTCAATTTAGTGTGTCGCTGGCTAATTAAACATCCCACAGCAGATAACTGTAGCATACCATAAGGAGGATGGGAGCAAAGATTCAGAAAGAATTGGTCAGAACAGACTTTTTAGATTTTAAAAATATAAATAATTAAGACCAGAGAGATAAGTATGGCTTCCAATTAAGAGGGGGATGCAAGGGGGAAGGGGGAAAGCTTGCACATCTCCATTGGAGCCAAAACCAGATGTTCTCCCTTATTAAAATATATACTAAAAATACCACAACTTTACAGTTCTTGAATTGTGGGAAATGGTTTGCAGATGAAGTCATTGGCCTCTTTTTGTTATTATCCATCTATCCCTGTGCTTTCTGGGAGCTCTCTTAGGGTGTTCTGGACTTCGGAGATGACCTGGAGAGGGAACAAATCAAGGACTGGGGTTTTTTCCTTGGTTTAAGTGCCGATTTTTCAATCCACAAGTGACTTGGAATTTGCTAAATGAAGTTGAACTCTGCAAAAACATGCTCCTGTAAAGTAGATGCATAGAGAGGAGTGAGAAGAGAGGAAGATGAAAAAATGATCCATAACTCTCCACTTCCGGGGAGCGTTTGCATTTTGGTTCCACTCTTATTATTTTAATAGGAGGTTTGCTAGTGACTAGCACGGTTTGCTATTTACAGCACAGTAAATGGAGGTATTCTCAAAAGATGCTTAGCAGAGAAGGAGGTTCAGGAAGCAATACTTCTGCTTTGGTGGAAACCAGTCTGTTTCGTTTTGGCTTTTACTGAAGGTCTCTTTCCAAATGCGTTTCTGTTGATTTTTCAGGTCAGTCATCAGCTGGGCAACGTGATGGATCTCTTCACCACCAGCCTCTCCCTAGCGGGACTGCAGCCTCCCAGTGACAGACAGATTGACGGCATCGACCTTTTACCTGCCATCTTGCAGGGCAAGCTAATTGACAGGTTAGTTATGAGCTCAGAGCTCCGACTCTTACCTCCAAAGTGAAGCAATGCCAAATTTGGGGTTATTTTTTAAATCAAGTTTACAGAAATATTTTATAAACTGAATTGATGCATCTTTGCTCCTGCTCAGTGAGATGGGGTGGCATGAGAGCTTTATGCTATGTGCTAATTCTCTGGTGGAGCAAGCAGAGGTGGGATTTCCTGACATGTGGCATGTTGCCATACATGGAGTCTGGGGACAGATGAAAATGTCAAGGGGTTAGCAGGGATCCCTGGAACAACATATGGCAATAGGGGAGATAAAAGCCTGAGAACTATAGCCTGGGTAGGGGAGAATACATTATTTATTACTGGAAAAACATCCAAGAGTATGCTGGGTCTTTATAGCCCCTGCTTGAGAGAGGTTGGGGGGTGAAGGCTGGGCTGCTGCAGATGATCTGGAAGCCCACCTTGTCTCAAGGTCTTGTTTTTGTGGATGCTTTTGCAAGAATAGATTTGGGTTAAAGACCTGGGATCTTTATGGGCATGGAGGAGTGCTGCCAGCTGTTGGGTACAGGCACTAAGATTTGTCAGCAAATACCGTTGGCTTTCTGGTTGGAAGGGTTGTAAGTCAAGGGAGGTCTTGTAATTGTGATGTTGATGAGGAATTTGTCAGCCCAGGAAATCTGAATACAAACATATTCTTTGTCTGTGAGGTAGCAAGGAAACATATGCATGGAAACCATGTTTGATTTCTTTTCTGTGTTGGATTTAAGCCTTTGTTCACTAAAATTGCTTTTGTGCCTGTTAAATAAAAGCATTTCATACAGTATTACCTGAGAGCGGGACACTTGGCATTGCAGGTTCCTCAAATGCAGCTTGTCCCATCTCTACTTGTGAAAGTTTGTAAAGCTTCTTTGTTGTTTTAAAAGATAATTTCATTGCAGTCACCAGCTCCTCGGAACTGGTGCTGTTTGTGTTACAATAGCAGTCACTCAAGGCACATCATGGCTTTTCTGTGTTTGGTGGTTTGGGTTTTTTTCCTTTGTGGTTTTTTTTTTCCTTTGTGGGGTTTTTTTTTTCCTTCGTGGTTTTTTTTTTCCTCCCCAGACCTGACCAGGTCACAGTTCCCACAGCCCCCGAAATTCAGGTGATGCAGTTGTGTTCTTTTAAGCTGAAAAGGAAAAGGTGAATAGGGGAAAAGGAATTCACTACTAGCAGAATTTTGAGTACAAGCTGTGATCTTCTTTCGAAGATGGAAAATATTTTTTTTTAAAAAAAGCAAAAACCTAACCCTCGCACCTTCAATCAAAGGGACACATAATAGCTTGTCAAATAGTGAGTGCTATGGCAAGGAAAAAGGAGACTGGCATATTTTGTTTCTTTGGGCTTCTTATTTTGTTAGTGGGACTGGTTTAGATCAGGGTCTGCATTTTGGCAGATCTCTCAAGCTGCCTTTATTTCACCAGGTGTGTTAAGGATGCGGGAGTAGGCACGGCTGGCAGCAAGTTTCTCCTTTGTTCACAGGCAGTTGCTGGTGACAAAGGAGAAAGGCTCATTGTTTGGGCAGGAACCTGCAGGGAAGGCTACAGTTTTAAAATAGAAGAGATCTAATGCCACTCCTGACATTCAGAGGTGATTTTAATCTTGTCTTGTATTTAGGGACTGTTTTTTCAAGGTGACATCATCAGAGTGAGTAGGTTTTGCAAGTGGCATCTCTGAATGAAAGACAAAGATGTATGTACCCCACTGATAGTGATAAACGGGTTCATGATCTCGCCCTGTCAGCAGCCTGAAACAACTGGAGGGAAGACCTGACTGAGTCTGATGTCCTTGTGTGATGAGCTGCACCAAAAAATGAAACCTTTCTTCTGCAGATAGTCTATTTCTGTAAAATTTTGTACTGTTCCCTCAAAAAACAAGAGCATGTTATCGGGGAAACTGAGAGGAACATTGCTGGGATGCCCAGCATGTACATGCATACAGATCAAATGCTCTGAGTAAAGTGCATTTCTCAAATGTATTTTTAATTAGGAAAATCTCAGGGGGAAAAAAATGCAGTTTTCAGTGGTATGTTTAGATGATGCAAAGAGAGGTTTTTGGGGGGAAAAAAAAAAAAGAACAACAAAAGTTAAAAATAAAGCATCTCTGGCTGCCGAATTTTTACATATGGAGTTTTTCTGAGATGGCATCCACAACAGGCCAGCATCTGGTGTCCTCCCTGGCCACCCTGTCTGTGTGACACTAATGGCACATAGCGTGGTGCTGCCATAACAAGGAGGCTAAGCATCACACAGTCTCAGTCCCCATTTCTCTCTCTCTCACACACAGGCCGCTTCTGAGACATTTGGTGTTTAAATCGGCATGCTCTATAGGAAATAACAGGGTCTGATAGTTCAAGGATTAACAATCACTGGCAGCCAAGCTGTATAATGTTTCATTTTTGCGCCGTGTGAGCTCTCAACTTGATGAACACTTTAAAAAATGTTAATTGAAAACCTTGCAGTGGAGACTATTAGGAGGCAGCCTGTTTCTGACTGATAGCCGAATCGGAAGTCAGATGCCATTGAAGTGTTTGTCTCCCTTATCAGCGAGGCTGCTGTGGTGGTGGCTGCCCGGGTCCGGTGCGTTGGCGTTTCTCATGCAGTTTTGCTCTCCTCCTCAGGCCCATATTCTATTATCGTGGCAACGAGATGATGGCGGTGAGAGTCGGGCTTTACAAGGCTCACTACTGGACCTGGAGCAATTCCTGGGAGGAGTACAGCAAGGTAACAGGACATCGACCTGCACCCTGGTATCATTCATTCCCCTGGGGAAAAATAATCCTTTAAAGCAGAGTTTTAAACTGGGGAATGTCGCTGTGCACTTGCAAGCCAGCCTTTTATTCACAGCCTTTTAAGAGCTACCAGATCTGCTGCAAAATTTAAGGGGACTGGTGTCACAGCACCCCTCTACTGAAGTCAGAGACAAGACGAGGAAAATGAGCAAAGTCCGAGTTGTTCTGAGGGGTGCTCCCTTTAATCAGCACTTAACGCCCCTTAATATTAAGCTTCTTTCCCTGCTGAGTTCTGAGTTTTCATGTGTACCCTTACAAAGTTTGGAGTCCGATGCCAAACTGATCATGTATCTCATAATATCTAGTAAAAAGACCCTGTGCCCTGAACTATTTAAATGGACTAGGGGTGGGTTTGTTGGTGGTTTGGTTTTGGTTTGGTTTGTATTTTTTTTCTTGAAAGGGAAGAGGAAAGCTGTAGGACCCACACAGTGGAAAGAACAGCAGTTGTTGAAAACAGTAGAGTACATGTGTTTAATCTATTATCAGCACTTTTGCGAGCCCATATCACTCTGTAAGATGTTTTACATTTTGCTTGCCAAATAGGCACAGCTTTTGTAATTTCCTGGCTGATCTGCTCACAATGGGATGTTAAGCGCTATTATTTTTTTTCTTTTGTATCTTTCTTGCCTCAGACTTGGGTACTAAACTCTGGGGCATTTCTTGAATGGCAGGTTCACACATGTGCCTTGCTGATTATACCTTTAGACATGAACTAAATGCATTATGGCACAGCTCTCAGCAATTTTGACAGCAGGCTGGTATTGGGGAGGGACTGTTTGTATGATTATTTTTTTTATGTCTGTCTTTTTTTCTTTTTTAACTTATGGTGGGTCCTCAAGGCATCACAGGTGCAGAAATAAGTGCTGGTGACATTTGTGGATGTAAAAGTGCAGGGTTTCTTTCATTGGGATGTCCTGGGGGTAGAAGGAAGCATCAGCTCCAAGGGAGTGATTTACATTCAGGGCTGTAAATATGTACATTTCTCTTTTAAAGACTGTAATGCTCCAGGAGTCAAAGTTTCTGTTTTACACAGAGCAAGAAGGAAAGGAAAGTTGGCTCCAGAAATGCATTGCACACTCTGTCTCAATGCTAATTCTACAGAGCTAAAATGAGATAATGTATTTGTCTAGGTTAGTCTGCGAGTAAAGCCCATATATTACACGTGGCAGAGTGTGGACAGTTTTCCCTGAGTGAGAGACACTGGGAGCTTGTATGTGCGTGCGTATGGGTATGTGCACGGGCTCAGAGGCATGCTCTTCCCATGTGCACGGAAGATAATGTCACACATGAATAATTGCTCACCATTGTGATATAAGCATATATGCACACATACATACCTAGTTGGGAAATAAATAAACGTCAGCATTGATCTAAACTTATTTGTACGTGTCTGAGTATGTGTGTAGCTGTGATAATGGGGACCAGTTACTCATGTCAAAGGCTGTCCTACTGTGAGCAATGGCAGTTGTGCAATTAAGGAATATTTATTTCTTTCTAAGTCTTTGTTTAACTACTGTCTGATAAAAGTCGGCAATTATGCTGTACATCAGAGAGATGATTAAAAATTCACTTGCTTTCCTGCAGCTTGTATCACATGCAGTTGATGTGGGTAAAATTGGAGCACATTAGTGGACAGACTAGCCATTAACAACATGCAGAGGAAGCTGAGGCTGAAATTTGTTCCAATTCTCCTCATGTCGTGGAGCCATTAATTACAAGCCTTGCACGTTTAAAAATAGAAATAAATCAGAATGCAGAACAGTTCCACAGTTCTGAGTCCTGTTTTAGGAGTTTTGTAATCTCACCTTACAAAACAGTGGCCTCTTTCAGTGACTGGTGTTCTCAGCTGTATTGGTATTGGACCACAATTTTGCTGCCGGAATCAAAAAGGCCAAATTGTTTGCTAATTTCATTTGAAAAACATATTTAAATACATGGACATGTGTAGCATTAGGAATGCTGACGGCTGACAGGTTTGCTGTTCAATAAGTTTGATTTGCCATTCCCAGTAGAACTTCAGCTAATGAGGCTTTGTTAATTGTATGAACTTTTGCATGGGTCCTTACCTTATTGTGAATCCGGTGTGATGATTTATTAAATCCTCAAATGGGAAACTCTTTCTGTCTGGAGGTCCAAACTCAGACCTGGAATAAACAGACATATCTGGTTGGCATGCCATCCATTTGAAAGAGGTCTGAAGTTGGCCAAATGTGTCAAAACAGCTGTCTGCAAATTTTTAAGAGGTTTCTTTTCGGGTAGTTGAGTATCTCATTATTGTGACAGATACATGCCACGTTTTAGCCAAACCTCCTTTCGTTTTGAAAACCCCCTTGTTAATTGGCAGTGTGGGAAATCATTGATACAGAAAACTTGCACTGTTTTTAATCCACACTTTGTGCATTTTTGTTTGACTTTTAGATGAGATTATACTATTATAGCAGCCAGAACCATATTTTCATGTTGATGTTGGAAAATGTGAAATTGGTGCATGTCCTAAGTCTGTTTAGGACTACCACATCTTTCAGGATTAACTAGAAAGAATGTGTGCAATTTTGGCCTCTAACCTGGAAAGCTATGCTTATGAACGCGGTATAAGTTAGTTAAGTAATAAAGTATGCGTATACAAATAAAAACGTACCAGAGAGAAGCAGCTTACAGAAAGCAAAGCCTAGGAAAGCATAACAGGGATATGAATTCTTCCCTCCATATGGGAGCTGGAATATTTACACTGGAAAGATCCCATGCAAGCAGTACACAGGTTTACAGTTGTCTTAGGCTCCCATGACATTAACATGCCCTTACTGGTCTGCATCCTCTGCCTTATGGCCTGGGATTAAAATTTGTCATCTTTCACAGTGATGAAGAGTGCTCTTCTGTTCATCCTATTTTTTGTTTATTTGTTTTTTAACCCCCAAGCAATTTTTTTCTAGTCTGACTCCTCTCATGAACTCTTGTAGTCTTTCTTAGTGCTGCAGAGGATACCTTGATGCTGTCTTTTCTGCTGGCTTAACTTGATTACTTAGGTAACTTGCATTCTTGAATGGTTAGTCTCTGGAAAGCATAAAGGGAAGGCTCACTCAACAGAAACAAGTGACAGTAAGCACTGTGTGGGATGTTTTTTCTGCCGATTGCACAGGATGCTTATTTGGGTCTGTTTACCTGGCTTCCATCTCCTTTCATACAGGTGGCTCGTACTTACATAGTTGGACGTATCTGACATTAAAGAGGTGATAAATGGGACAGAAGTAGATGAAAGGAAACTTTACTTGAAAAATATGTTTATATTTTTAAATAGAAAAAAATTTTAAAATAGTTTGGTAGAGGGAGAGAAATCTTCACCCTTCACGAGATCTGAGTTCCTGTTGCTCTAGGACTGGTGGATATCAGCGCATAAGCTTCTCCACCATCACTGGCCACCTTTCTTCTTGTAGCAAAAATCAGCAGTGATAAAAACAGCCACATCTGTTGTGTGTTGGAGCAGAATGAGTAAGAACTCCAAGGATGAACCTGGGGAGCTCCCTCTCCTGTGCAGTACAAGTCACACAGGACTTGTACTGGAAATCTCCTATAAAATGCTGTTCTTGTTGCTCTCATCATCCATCCTTTTAGCCTGTAAGTCATTCTTGTTCATTACCAAATTTGAACGGGATTGCAAAGTGCATGACAAATAACTCATACAAACTTAGCATTTCTCTTTTATTGCTACTGGTGCCCACAGCCCTGATGCTGGGTCCACAGCTTCCCATTCCTAAGATGCAAACGCTCAGAGTCTGCATTGTTGTGAGTTATTTTGTTCACTAGATTGAAGGAAGAGATACATTTCTTCTTCCCTCTTTGGAAGGAGAGGTCTGAAAGTGGAAAAAATGGGTATTCTCTGTGGATCTGTTTGAGTAGCCAGCAAGTCCTTCAGGAATTGCCTAATTTAATGCTATGTAGAGGAGGCAGGAGCATGAACTAGCAGAAGAAAGGAAATTTCCTTCTCTCTGCCTGCCACAGAGCCTGTCCAGCAGTGAATAGTTCTTGTACCCTCCAAGAGCAGTGATGCAAGAAGGGGAAAAAACAATTAAGAAAAAATGTGGAAAACACTCTTTGGTTCATTGGAGAGTGGCCGATAACATCAACCTTTCTGCTGTCAGCTTAGTATCTTGTTAGTAGTCTTCAGTGGTTTTTCATGAGAGCTCCTGTGTCTTTAAATGATTGGTGTAGGTGCCTGCCAGAAGACCCTATTGTTTTAATGTAAAATGCCAAAGGAGTTATTCCTGCTGCAGTCTGTCTGATTGCCCTTCTCCTCAATGTGGAGGGATCGATAAGCCTTTTCTGCAAGGGGGATGTGAAGTCAAGTAGAACCTCACAAATAATGACATTTGATTGTGGTCCTCTGAGCATATGAGCTAGCCATTGATCGCTTCTGCTTGAGAGCCGCTGGAGGCTTGCTGATCTGCCCATCTTCTGGGGTCTCTTCCAGACAGTTAACACATTAGAAGCAATTTTTGCTCAACAAGGTTGAAGCTGGGCAGTCACACTTTCAGGCGTCTGGTCACTCAGAGCTCTGGTTTGGGAGGCTTTTGCTGGGAATTGCCAGGAGAGTGAGAACGGCCGCTTATCCGTGCTGTGGCAAACAGCAAGAAACAACGTTCCTGGCTTTGATTAGCTGCTGTTCTTTTCTCCTTCCAATATTAATACAGTTTTGCTGCTCTGGGTTTTGCGTGGCAGAATGAGGAGACACGACCAGGAGGCAGACCCTAGATTTGCTGCGCCGCTGTCAAAATCTGCAGCCGCTTGTCAAGTCGGAGGGATCTGGGATAGCGCCAGGGTGACGAATTGCCAGAGGGCTTACGTTAACACAAGTGGTGATTCCATCACTTGGCGGAAAGCCCAAACTGGCAACCGGCTGTATTTGTCTCATGTCTGTATTGACATAGCATCTGTGGTCCATTTGCTCTGGAAATTAAAGCATAAGCTGTGCAACCAATAGCCGCTAGATCTTAAGGATGGAAAAACAATCCAGGTTACACGATTGCTGGGGAGAAGGGCAGAAAGATGTGCACACTCTGAAAGGTTTACCTGATGTGCAGGAAATGTTTTTTCTAGGTTTTTTTTTTTTTTTTTATGAAAAGGATTGCTGGAATTTCTCCTACAGCAAACAGGTAGTGCGTGGTGGTGCAAAACACTGTGCCTGTGCAAGACACTGGGTGCAGGAGCTGAGCTGTTTCTGGTTGCCATCTCATGCTCTTTTATGGGCTCCCTTAGAAGGCACAGAGCTGGTCTAGATAGGATCTTCTGGAAACAATCCAAGAATTTCGTTAAATACAGGGAGTGACCTTTCTACTTTGTTTTATCAGTGTTACCTGTAAACATGCAAATTACCTTGGATAGTGTGCAGAGTAAAATATTATGCACATGCTTTAACTGGCTGTTGATCCCCTGCATATTGTTACTAACAGTCCGCCAAATAAATGGTTTAAGGAAATAACAGCAGATGAAGTGGTAGTTGATTAGAGTTTTGTTATCCTGGTGGGTAGGGCAGGCCTAGCTACCTCTCTGCTCTTCTCCATCGTAACAGCTTTATTTTTGGGTGAAGTTGCCATCCTCTTGGCAGTGCCGGAGAGCTGAAACCGGTGCCTTGTCAACATAAATAGGGAGAGCTCTTCTGCTGCGTGTGGAATGATGTGGCTTCTGCTCCAGCTGAGAATTTGGCACATTTGCATTTATTGTTAAAGCCTGCAGTGTTCTTGGGGTCCATGGGGCATGTTGTCAGATCAGGCTTTTACAAGAAAAAAAAAAAAAAATTTGTTCAATGAAGAGCAAGAAATGATCCAAAATGGTGACATGATTTAAAATGACCCTCTGGTGGCCTTTACCAGTGGAAGCGCCCAGGAGGAGAGTACTCTTCCTCCCCAGGCCTGTTGTCCTGCAGACTTGGGGTAGTGGAGCTGGAGGGCAGCTCTTTCTCTCCCATCCAAGCCACAGACAAGGAGTTTTGGCATGTCCCTCTATTCCAACTCCCAGCACCACACGTGACCAAATTTGCATGCTCTCCAAGCAACCAGAGGCATTGCCTGGATACTCCAGAATGTGTATTGTCTCATCTTTAAACACTTCTTAAATCTCAAGTAGATTCAATTTATACTGGTTTTGCTACAGAGAAGAAAAGCAATCCAGACTTGGGGATCTCAGACTTTCAGTTTCCTGGTATAGCTGATGTTTTTCTTTCTGTCCTGAGAACTGAAAATGCTTTGACTTACCAAAAAAAAAAGAGTTGTGGATGATAAGTTAAGGGACAGAAGACAGGGCTCGTCTAGCTGTATCTGTAGTGTATTGCTTACTCTGATTCAGGACAATGCCTTGATCAGAGTATGAGAATAAAACTTTACCTCTTTTATTTTTTACTCATTTGTTGATAAGCAGGTAGAAAATATTTTATGTTCTCTCTGTAGGTTGAATATTGGCAGTCACACAGTAGATAAGGATAATAATAGTCAATTTTATTGGTGGAGCTAAAGTTGAAAGGCCTTAGAAATTTAAAGGGTAGTTTCAGCCACATTTAAAGAGAGTTGTAAGAAGAGTTATTCAACAATGTCATCAAACAGTATGCTTGATACCTTTTTTTTAAACTTATTTTATTTTTTCCCCAATAGACTACTTTTGAAGAGGGCATTGAGTGCTTAGATTAGAAAGACAGATAGCTTTTGGCTAGTGCCATCAGGCAAGTTGTTGTAGCACTTTCTTTCCTGGGAGTCTTGAGGATGTACCCTGGGCTGTGTTCTGGAGACCCAGCTACAAGGATTTTATAAGAAACAAAAGACAAAATGTAAACAGAGCAATGTATAAACAAATACCCAAGAGACTAAAATCTTCTTTCAAACTAAATCATTTGCAGCCGAAGAGCATTGTACCAATTAGCAGACTCCTAATTAAATTGCTTGTTTGATTTGCATCCAAATTATAATTTGGATGTTATGTAGGCTTTGATACCTTTTCATTAGCTGTTCCTTTTGAAAAAATAAAAATAAAAATCTATTTTTCACTGTGCGTTTCAGAGGCCTGTGGCGTCACAGGGTGGAAAGGTCAATCATTTTTGTATCCATTTAAAGTCTATTATTGGTAGGCCACTACAACCTATCAAGCAACTCTCTTATTTTTCCAGTCAGTGATTCAGGAATCTATAGCTCTGTGCAGATAAATGGGATTTCATGGGCTTCTAAACTTCTTGCTTTATTGAAAAGCAGAATATTAACTGCTCCACTGACCAGCTGTACATTAAAAACACTGGATATTTTTAGAAAATTGTTTGCCAATCAAATCCTACCCACATCTGTAGAGAGCCTTTTCAGTTTGTTCGTTTTATAAGCAAATGCTACAGCTGCTTTCCCACATCCATTGAAATATTCCCATTTACCTTCTCTCCATGTCTCTGTCCATGTCTCGGGGCATTTTGAGGTATTGTAAGGAGCGCAGCGTGTAAGCTGGAATTGTAAACCCAAGCTTTAACAAGTCCATTTGATGCTAGTCCTTGCTGGTCTATAGGGCCCCCTGCTTTATTTGCTGTTCAGTGAAATTAGCACTTTGCATTTTTGGCTATTCCCAGGGCTTAAATGGGTTCTGTTAGCCCTCAAGACTGCAGGCCAGGCTCTAGGTGATTAGGGAGCTCAACACCTGGCTAATAACTGGCTGGGCTTTGGGAGACCTGGCAAGGTGTGCAAGGGCAGATGCAGGCGGGTAGTTCTGTCCCTTGGTGGCCAGTGAACACATTAACCCATTGCTGCTAGCAAAGGGAGCGTGCCAGTACCTGTGCCCTTCATATTCACTGCCGCCACTGGGAAGATCCCAGCTCCAGACCCCATAAACGTGAATGTTAGTGATGGGAATGTCTCCAGACTTAATACAGTTCTTCCAGCCCCACTCTCATTCCCTGGTGCGTGCCTCAGGTGAGATGCTGTGAATCAGATCAACAGATGCACCAGTTTCTTGAAAATTTAACAGATTTGCTTCGTTCTTCAGTGAAACAGATCCTTCAGGTCTGGTGTGAGGTGCTGGCAAGCTGAGTTTTCAGGGAGGCTAGCAGGCGCCCATTGCCTCTCGGGGTGATGCCCCTTGGTTTGGCTGCACGCTTCCTCTGGCACTATTGCTCTTTGATCAGAACTGCCAAGTGATCCGATTCTGTCTGTGTATTTCAAAGCCATAGACACCAAGAGAGAAGATACTTTCAAGGTGCAGAATTGTTGTGATTAAATGGTTTCACCTCTTTGTCTTCTGTTTTGCCACTTTCATTTTAATGAATATTTTATAGAGATTACTTTTTTATAAGGCAAGAACGTAAGGCCTGCTTCAGCTTTTATGTCAGTGCAACGCAAACATTGTCACCTTATTTTACCCCGTCAGATCAGAATCCATTTTGCAGGGTGAAGTGGACTCTCGGTTTAAAATAATTTTGGGTTTTGTGGCTATATTGGAACAAGGTGCTGAAGAAAGTGGCATCAGCTAAAATTTTTCTCCCTCCCCTGCCTCGCCCTGGGTGACCTCTCTTCTCTTCACTGCAGGGCATTGATTTCTGTCCTGGGCAGAATGTCTCTGGAGTGACAACACATACGCAGGAGGAGCACACTACCCTGCCACTGCTTTTCCACCTGGGGAGGGACCCCGGAGAGAAGTACCCATTAAGGTGAGCCTGTTAAGGAAGATGTGAAAACTCTCAGTACTGTCAGAGTATGCTTTATATAATTCATTTGCCTTGGTAGTTGTTTCTTGCAATCTGCTTGAAAACTGCCCCCGGAAGCTGCTACTGGTGAGAGTAATAAAAAGGAAGGAACAAACCTTCATTTTCAAATGGTCAGGTTAGCTGGATGTGCACATGTCCATGGCTGGACTCGTCAGTCTGGTCAGTTTTGTTCTGTGTCCTACCACCCCTGACGGAGGAGGAGGAAAACACATACTTTTGGACAGGACAGGACTGAGTGCAGGGCAGCTGTGGAATAAAGCAGTGGTGCTGGTGAGCGTGTGTATTAGAACTGTGATTCTCTGTGAGTTTTGGGGCTAGGGAAGAAATATCTCGTGCTCTTTGCATGCTCTGCTGTGTTTTTCCTCTGTGCATTGGAATCTGTGGAAAGCAAACACGTTAACCTTCCAATCTCTTAGCCACTGCTAAAGGAGCTTCTCCAGAGGGTCTTTAGCAAGAGGACTTTCTGCCCAGTCCTGTTCCATCCTTGGACTCTCCTGGCTCTCTGAATCCATTTTCCTAAAGCCTACTATTGTAATATTTATCTACGGCACACACCATGCCCTGAGAGATTTCTGTGAGGATTTATGTAGTCATCAGCCAGCACAGCCCACATATAAACCTGCCGTCTCTAGAAAAGCTCCCAAGGTGTCCCCACCTCCCTCCCTCCTTCCTTGTACTGATTGAGTTTTACCCTGCAGCAAATCTGGCTGCAAACGGGGGCATGAAGCCTCATCCCTCACCTGTGGCTCCGACTCGGAGAACGTGGAAATAAATAATGAGAAAACTAGTGCTACTGTGACTGCCTGCACAGAAACGGTTTTGTGCAGCAGCTTTAACAGAGAGATGTTTTCTGAGCTGACAGGACTGCAATTACTCAACTGTTTTAAATAATTGAGTGGATACACTTGCTCCATTAGTTTCAAAAGAACTGAGCCTGTGCTGTCCAGTAAGTGTTTTCACTAGAGAGAGAAGGGAAGGAAAAATATTTTCACTTCTCTCTCACTTAACAGACAAGCACCCTAGAGGTGCATTACGCAGTGTATAAAGCTCTTCAGAAGCCCAGCATGTTAGCTCTCGCTTTCTATTGCATTTCAGCACTAATGAATAAAGCAAATCTGCAACTCCTGTACTTTAAATTCAGCTCAGTGAAACTGCTCTACTGGGTTGGGATTCCAGATGGGACTATGCCCTGTTCAGTTTAACAACTATTTTATTTTAGGAAGATGAGTGGATAGAAATGACTTTGTTTCAAAAAAATCAACCAAATGGGTAGCATTAAGTGAACTGTAGTGTGCCTACTGTTTGTGTTCCCTGTGAATTTGAGGGAGGAGCTCTTCCCTAAGAGGTGTTTGCAGGACACCTGCTTCCCTGTTATTTAGGTGTTCCTTACCACCACCATGGATTGAGCATTGAAATAAATCCCCATGTTACATCTGCAATCATTTCTCATATGGTTCCATTGATTTTTGGACACTCACAAGCTGTTGCTTTGATTGCATTTTATGGCAAGATTATGACATGATTATGGAAAGCTGTGATGTTGTTTAATATGCAGCCCCTAATAGAAAGCCTCTTTTTAGTAAATGAATCTTCCTTTCTGCAGCACGTTCTGTTGCTATTGTCTCCTCTCTGGTCACAATGGAAAACTCATGGGAAGTGGGTCTCCTATACCGAATGTGGTAATTAAATTATACTCATTTGTGGAGCTGTTACTGTTCTGTATTTTTATTTAGCTTAATTATCCCCCTTGGCAGACAGCCTGTTGGGAGTCCCGACACTAATGTTTCTCAGAAGGGAATCCAGCATTCTCCTCCAAGCGTGCATCTGTCGGTCCGTACATGCTGGGTGTGCTCGTATCGCTTGTGCTCCAGCCTGAGGTTTGCGTGTGTTCACAGTCCATGTTGGCCACGCTCCTCTCTTCATCCTCCTGCAGCCCTGGAGGAACAGGGTGTATCGTGTCACTCTTTCACCAGCTTGGCTCCTCTGGTGCATCGTTATGTTGCCAAAGCACTAAGAAAAAATTGTGTTGCACCCCTGATTTATTAATATCTTTCCCTCTTTTATGTAATTTACTTTTACAGCTTTGCTGTGTTAAATCTGTACTGGATTTTATTAGGTTTTCTGCTGCTGTGAAGGAGCAGCATGACACACCAATACCCTGTTCTCTCCTACCTCCTTTTGCTCATTTTTTATTTCTTTTATTCCTTATTTTAGTACAGCCTATTCTCCTCCCTAAAATGATTTTAATAATCTGTCATGTCTCTTGATTTGCATTAGTTTGGAGTGGGGTCACATGCAAAACCACCAGTAAGAGGTTTCATTGCTGTGCATGAAGGCCAGGCATCACATGCACCTGCAGAGAGATTTACTGCTTATATATTTGGGGTCCTTCTAGGATCCTAGGGGGATCCTAGAGGGAGCCAGGGAATCCTAGAAATCAGTCAGCGCAGTCAACTGCAGCATCACCCTTGACTTGCAGCGTCCTTATGGTCAGGCAGTCTCATCCAAGACATCTTTGGTTCATGACACCATGCACGCAAGGTACGGCATGACACTAGGAGACTTTTTCAGGGTGACAATTTCAGTTCATCTCATACCATGGGGATTAGCCTTTGCAGTCTGCATTGGAAACTGGCAGCTAAAGGGGTCACTGAAGAGGCAAGTCTTTCAAGATCTAGAGACAGCACATAAAGTTTTCAGTTCTCTGGGTTTCATGGTGAAGCAGGACAAGTCCTTCCTCTTCCTGACACAGTTCACTGGATTTCCTGGAGCCTGCCTGGAAACAGTATCAGCAAAAGCTTATCTCCCACAGGAGCATTTTTCATGCAGTGGAAAACGGGTCAGGCAATTACAGGCAGGTCCTGTCATCATGTTGAGGACACGTCTGACAGTTCTGAGCCATATGGCACCCTGCACTTAGGTTCCCCTTCATGTAGGGCCGTGCATGCATCCCTCCGCACATCTGACTCTCGGAACAGATCTTCCCAGCAGGGTTGTGACTGACTCTTGCTGCTGTTGCCCCTCTGGTTTTGGCTGGACCTCCTCCTGCACCCCAGCTTCTGCCAAGGGACACAGTTGTGTTTACCCCTTCGCCTTGAAAGATAATTACTGATTTTTCTCAGACGGGACTGGAACTTCAGCCTGGCAATCCAACGGCCTCATAGACTTTGCGTTTTGTTAGCTGTGATTCATAGCGGTGCCAAATACATGTTATGAGTTCTCACGCTGCCTGAGCTTGCCCAGGTCATGGCATGTTTACATCATCACATCAACAGACAGGATGGAGCGAGATCCCTGTCCCATGGTTGACCTTCAGGACTGACATGCTCAGTGCTAGCACTAGATACGTTCACTACCAAGCTGTTATACCCCTCTCTCCTGGGAAGAGGAGGACTCTCCTGAGAACTGCAGGACTCTGGGCTCTTAGCACTGAGAGAAGCTTGGCACCATAGGACAAGCTCGATATTTGTATGGCTGCAGAATGAGGTAGGGCATGAACACGCCTGCAGGTACTGACGAGTCAAAATTGGCACCTGCAGAAGTGCTTGTAATAAGAACACCTGCAATACTACGATATATATGGGCAATATATTTCAAAGAAGTGTGGTTACTGGTAAATAATCTTTCTTTTGGTTGCCAAAAATGGTAATGTAACTGCACTTAAATAAGTAAGAGTTACCTTGTTGTCTGGTCCTTGTGTAGGGAGAAATGAACCACTTGGATCTTTTGTCATCCAGGAGATTGACTAGGTCTGTGCAGGCTGTGGAATAGAAGACAGATCGACAGATCTTATTTTGCAGCTCTCAACTTTAAAATATAAATATGATTATGTGTTAGGTAGCACACATAACAGAAGCATTTCTCTAAGTCTAAGCAGTATTTTGTTTCCTCCCTAGATGCAATTACTAGGGTTTTTTGCTTCATATAAAGACACTTGAACTGTGGGATACCCTTGTTATCAAATTCATCAGAATGTAGAACTAAAAGATCTGATAGGTCTTTTTCTATAATAAATTCTGTTATGTTTGGGGTACTGTGTGTCCGCCAAGTACCACATGGGGAACTTGTTTCTCCATTCAGACCGTATGTGACAGATTCAGTAAAATTATCTGTTGGTAACATCTTCACAACCAGTTGTCAGTTTTATTACCCAAGTCACAGATTACTGTTTATACACACCTTTACTAAAATACTTCATTGCCAGTCAGGAAGAACACAGGTAATAATATATAGCAAAAGCTGGCACAGAGTAAAATACAGTTAACAAAAAACCTAATGCAGACTGAAGTAGTAAGACTGTTTTCAGTCAGACTCCAAAGTTGCAAAAAGAATTTATAACAGAAATTTCTGACATTCTGGCAGTTTGAGCCAGAGGTGCAAAGCCTTAATAAGTAAGTACAGTGTGCTCACACCTTGATCATAAGCCAGGTTAATATTGACTTCTGCTTTGAGCAATTAGCCTCTGCTCAAAACTGAGTTTACTAAATTTTGCACGTCAAAATACCTGTGGTTTACTTAGGGCAATAGATTTTACTACGATGGATAAAATGGAAGTGATAAGGCTTGGTTGATGAACATAATGATTTTAGAACACATTAATTAAAAGAGTGCTCACAAGTGCCTATTTCGAGCAGATGGAAAATCTAGGAAATCATCAGAGAGGTAACTGCACTGGTTACGAAGCCAGAAAAGAAAGGAAAAAGCTCCTGAAGGGAAGCTAAAGGGGAAAGGATCTGATAGAAAAGTTTCCAGTCTCACCTTACTGATCAGGGCAGGAACCTCTCTGTGGGGAAAAGAGAGAAGGTGCAAAATGGGAAAAAAAAATGTGTGTAACAAAGAGCCAGAATCTTGCCCAGGGGAGATGCTGACTCCTCATCTTGAAAAAGAAGGAAACGGTACCAGCTGCAGGGGTGAATTAGCTGCTGCCACAGGAGAGGTGGCATTGAGGAACACTAGAATTGTGGAAACTGTGGAGAGCTGTGGATAAAGAGCCTCGGCAATGCCAGTAAAAAACACGGAGCATCAGCCACGCAGGGGCTGGACACAGAAAGGCTGTCAGAAGTATGCAAGCTAGGCGTGACAGCCGGTACGCAGCCAGCTCTGGAGGGAAGAGGGCTGAAGGAAAGTACATCTGCGGAGGACAGTCACTAGCCTGGGGACTAAGAATGGGGACAAACTCATCTTAATCGATAGCTGCTCTTTGCTCAGTCCGGGATCAGTGCTCTGCGTTGTGGCACGCCATCTGATCAACCTGCAACTTGTGCTTAATTGTGGCAGACCGGCAGCCTGCAGGTATTCTGATGAGTAACTGTCTAGACTAGAGTGATGCTGTATAAAAAAAGAATATTGGAAGTAAAAAGCCATACAAACCGGTTTGAAAAATGCCAAATGCGGTTTGAAATGGACATCTTCAGAGACAGGTCCAGGCAGTGCTACAGCCTCAGAGAGCAGCCTGAAGGACGCATTGCTTAAATTATGATTCAGAAATACCACTGAAGCAACTGGCAGGAGGATCAGATGGATCGTTGTTATTTTTTGTTGCCTGTTCACGCAGAGACTAAGGCTTTACCTAGTCACTCTGCCTTTATCCCCTCTGCTATTTCAATGCCATGGTCACTTGCCATGAAATCCAGTAGAAAAGCAGGATTCTTGAAGCCCGGGAGTTACAACTTCCATGAAAATAGATGACCAGGTAGAGGATCAGCACGATCACATCTCCTTGCTGCGAGGAAGGCTGTGGACACCATTAGAGAATCCACACAGGTGAGAGGCATCATCAGTACTCCAAGTGCTCCTGTGGCTAACTGGCCACGGGCCCCACATGGGGTATTTGCATCTGGGACCCCACAGATGCTGCTGGACCAGAGAGGTGAATTGGGGTATAAGCAGCCCAGCATTCTTCCATTTGATTCCATTTTTGTTTTCCTTTGGCCATGTGGATCTTTCCAGTAATCGCAAGTTGCCACGTTTCAGCAGCAGAGCCCCAAACCTGTTGTCTGCTTCATGTATTGCGCAGACTTTAAATTGCAAATAAACTTGATAATAGAAAAGAGGAGCTGAGGAAGACTGACTAACAGGACGTGATCAAGACTTGGATACTAAAGTGCTGAGCAGCCTCACAGCACTGATGACAGATAAAACCAAATTACCTGAATCTGGGTGTATTTAACAATTAAAAATAATGTTTTTAATTAAAATAATTCCAGTGGAGAAGGAAGTAAAATACACTTCCTTCATTAGTCGAGTTTTATGCTCTTCGCATAACTTCATGTGGGTCTGGTAAAACACGCTATAAATCTGAAAGCACCTATTAAGAGCCCACTGCCAGGTTTCTGTGAAGCACACTATATATAATACCCATTTTGTTACGTTCCTCTCAGTAATAACATGGTCCTGTCACTCCCAGGGTAGACATACTGCACTGTGCCCATACATGAATCATGAGGACAAGATACAAAACATGAAGATCTAGATTTTTAAAAATGCGGAAAATGCTGTTTAATTTGCTCCGGTTCTGATCTATTTGAGGGCGTATTTATGATGGTGGAGAATCGCCCTCTCCCCCTCCGAACAACCCAGGATCCTAGCAGACCTGAAGGTGAAATTCTGAGGGCTGCGAGATTAAACCAGAGCTCTAACACCAAAAGCAGCGCGTGTGACAAACCCTCCCTCTCCCAAACCTGAATTTCAGTGTAGGGCACGGTGGGGTTAATAGCAGAGCAGGTTACACTGGAGTTGTGTTTGGCCAGGGAGGAGATGGGAACAGATTGCCAAGGCACAATTACACTAAATGAAGGAACCACAGGCCACACCTGTGCCTGGGACCCTGTGCTTGCAATCCAGCCCTGATTGGATCTCCAGAGACTTCCCGGAGGTAAAGTGTCAATTAGTGTAATGACCCTGGACTTTGTCCACTCCGTTCTCTCAGTCTGAGCGTGAAATAATTTCATGTACGCTGGGGGATCTCTTTTAGCAAACTCCTCACAACACCACCTGCTCACCCTCTCATTCTTCCAGTGCTATTCCCAGCTCTCCTTCTGCAGGATTGTTGAACTAGAATAGAAAATCCAGCATGCCCTGGAGGCAGCGAGGTCTGGATCTTCATGCAGAGAACAATGCCCAAACACCTGTATAGATAATGTCATCTTTTTTGGAACAGAGACTGTAGCAAACCCTGCCCTTGCAGCACAGTCCTGCATATGCATTCAGGGAAATGATGGGACTCCGTGTAAGAGTAACAGAGGTTCCCAGCTCCATTAACAACTCAGACTGATTACCATGAAGTAATTATCCTCATCTTACATACAGATTAAAGGCACTCTTCTCTTGCGGATTTTGTCTCAAAATGCCCTTCTTGCACAGGACTGAGACAGTTTTAACCCTCTGTATGCAGTCATTAAATACTTTACAAATTGCTGCATGGATATTGGATCTTGGTACACGTTATGGAGCTAAACAGGTTGGTGTGAGCAAAACCTGAGTTCATCATGGGGATCTCCATGGGGCCAAGGCAGGAAAACCAACCACCAGCACGGCTTTGCTTCTGCGTGACTCCGGTTTCACGAATGCCAGCCCCGGGGCTGGTGCCATCCTGCAGGCGCTGCAGTCCCCGGCTACGCACGGAGACTTGGTACACGTCTGGGTGAGGAAGATAGTTCGTGTGTTTAATTGAGGCATCTGAAGACGATCTGTGATGATCTTCCAGTATTGAATGACACCTTACAGCACTCGGGGTCTGTCACTGTCATGTACTTCAGCACAAAGAAGACAGCTGCAATCGGATATGTTTTAAGCTAGTGTCAACAGGTTTAGCCAGCTTAAGAGCATGTTAAGCCCTACTGAGACAAGGTTTATAGGTTAGCAGTACGACTTGGAGCATAATCTATACATGTTCTTTAGCTTTAGCCAGCTTTGTACTTATGTGAGAAGTGCGGGTCTTTTATACGCGCCAAGCTGTTTCTAGCATGCTTTGGGGAAGTCAGTCAGCCTATGCTAAATGCTGAAATAATCTAAAAGTGTAGAAGCTGCAGGGGAGAGTAGTTCAAAAACACCAGGAGCTGAGGTTAGGCCAAGATTTCCTGTCACTGCTGAGCTAGCTAAAAAAGCCAGGAGTGTCCCAAACATGGGAATTAAAGCAAGAGGATGATTGGAATGACTCAAGCCTAGTTTGTTATTATGCGGCATTCACGTGTTTTAGGTTGCTAATGAGCAACAATGCCACGGATAAATGCAGTAGTTAAGATTATAGCAAAAAGATTTTTTTTCACTGCAACAGGACTGGCATATTTGGAGCAAAAAGCAGCAGTCATGACAACATATTGTTTATCTTTCATCCAGACCACAGCTGTGTTTTCCACTGGTCTGTCCAGATTATAGCTAATTTGGAATCCTATGTATGAAAAGCCGTTTCGATGGATGAAATTGTGCTCTCTCTTTAGCACTTAAATATTTGCAAAGATGCTGTGGAGCTTAATTAGTTAGCAGCAACATTTTATCATATGGGTCCACTTCCAAAAGAAGATCTTGAATACTGGAGAGATGAAACGAGTATGTGACAGAAATAAACACATTAGTTACAAGAGCAGCAATAGGAGGCATTAAATTACTTGATATCTAAAGTATCTGTTAGACTCTAACAATTGATTAAAATATGTATTAATTCATACTAATCCTTAATATGAGGATCTTAATAAAGCGTGATTAGCTCGGGTTTGGAAGGGCTTTCAAATCCTGGCATAATAGCTGCATTAGAAACCTAAAACACTGAAACACACGTGTCTTGCTAAACTGCATTTCATCTCTTTTTCCATCACTAGAGTACGTAGGCTTTAAAATGTTTCTGGCTCCCCTGTTTCATCCAGTCTCCAGCTCACAACATGCTGTGTGCATCCCTGGCACTCGCCTGCGGTTTTAGGCAGACTCCCTCAGTGTTTTTGTCTCTGAAGCCTTTTCTCTCCCCGTGTTCGCTGTCCTCTGGGTGTCAACACAGGTTAGCTTTAAACCCCCTCCGCCTCTTTTAAAAATCTGTTTTGATTTTTTTCAAGCATGCTGCCGGGCTGGCAATCCTTTGCGCTTGAAATGCAACCAGAGGGGCTTCCAGATAAAATCTCGCCAAACTGAAAGGCCATTGTGCCACTGGGATGCAGCACTGGCTGAGCCAAGTGATTGCTGCCTTGAGTGTCCTCATCAGAGTGTGAGTCAGAGATGCTCTTTAGCAGCTCCCAGGCTTCTGCCTGTCCTACTGTTTTTGGCAGTCTTGGGGGCAGTGCTCGCAGCTAGCTGCTGTGAGAGCTAAGGTGGGATGTGTGGGGAGAGGAGCAAGCAAATTTGGGAGCTTTGCAAGAACAGCCTGCATTTCAGGGTGGTCCATACAGATGACGCAGCTGGTCTCGGTGATAGCCTCTCCACCAGGATACAGCTAGCTGGGTGTGAGAGCAACAGATTAGTTTGCTGGAGCTTGTCATTTCAAATTCCCTTCCGGTTCTCTATCAGCAAAGCTCAGGCCCATCCCCACAATCGGCTTCTCTCTGGATGGTTGCCGAGATGTGATATTTATAGGGTTTACTGGAAACTGTTGGCACATTACTGGGCTTCGAAATGTGATTGTTTTTCAAAGAAGGAAATTAGCTGGAGTGTGGGGCTGGTGGCCAGCTTGGACTGTAAGCAAAGGGAGCCTGAGGTCGGGACCAAGCCGCATTGTTTCTTTTATCTTCAGAAGCAATTTGCCGCTCTCTGTTTTTTAAGTGACTCTTAACGTGATGGACAAAATGAGATCATTGGGTAGTAATCCTCCATTTTAGAAATACTTGAAGTATTAGTGAAGTACACCCTGAACCACTTAAACAAGTACCTACTGGAGTAATCAGATGGATAAAAATCTGGTAATTTATAACCCTGTATGAGGGCTTGGAGCATGACAGATGGGTCCCAGCTTGGAATAATAAAGCTGTAATGGAAGAATGTAGATGGGGCAGAACTGCGGGGTGGATGTTGCGAAATGGAGGAGGTATTCTTGTCTTGGACAAGTCACTTCTATTCTTTTCTCGTCCATCTTCCTGTTTGCATAACATTAGTTCATCTTACTTGGTGATTGTGAAGTTTTACTAGCCAACGGTTGTATTTGAAACCTTTAGCTTGAGAACACTCTTGAAAAACAAAGTATTGCCATTACCTTTGTTGCTCTACAATAAATGCCTCTGCACACTGCACGTGTTACAGAAAAGCACTTAAAAGAGTCGGGGATGAATACACAGAGAGTTGGGTGACCTCTTGGGTGACACGCTGGAAGGATTGCCTCGGCAATCTTGTTTATGTACTAACATGTCTGGAAAGGTGTTTGTCCTATGTCTAGGAAGTTTCCCTTCATATTACTTTAAGGCACAGCTTGAGGACAACCCCTGAAGCACCCTTCTTTGTAAATGCCACCTTTGCCAAGAAGATCCCCCCTGGGAATCGACAGGACCTTGCAGCGTATCTGTCTTGACTATGAAGCAACACATTTGGGGCCACTGGGTTTAGCAGTTTTCAAAGCTGCAGCCCCGTGCTGAGAGATGATCTGCCAGGAGCCGCGTGCTTCTTTGCTGGGGAGGGCGGGTCATCTGCTGTCCTTGCTGCCCTAAGCAGAGCATCTCAGGCCCGCAGCCTCCAGGCCCAGCCAGGCTGGACTTTGTCAGCCCAGATGTTTCATTCCCCTGTGGACCTGTGGGCAATTAGTGTCAAGTGCATGTTTACATACTCTTCTCCTTTGCTATGGCCCAGGAAAAGTCTTCTGACCTAGCTTAGTGATGTCGACAATGTGATGATGCCATGTCTGAAGCCCCACTAATAACATCTGTATTTTTTTCGTGTTCCAGTTTTGCCAGCGATGAATACCAAAGGGCCATGGAGCAAATATCTGTCGTTGTCCAGCAGCACAAAGTGACCATGGTGCCAGGAGAGCCACAGCTTAATGTATGCGACAAGGCCGTCATGGTGAGTGGTTAAAGCATAAATACATTTGAGAATTCTTAACTTAAAATATATTTTGCAAAGGCTTAAAAATGTCACCTAATGCTGGGAAGGGGTGGAAAAGAGATCCACACTCACCTGTTTGAAGGGCTGCCTGGTCGTTCCATGGAGGAGAGGGCTGTTTGTTACCTGTTGAATGCAGTGGCGTAGGGAGGCTCATACTAAGTGCGTGGAGTTAGGTCTACCAACATGCTGTGGTAAATGCCGTGGCTTCCTTCCTTAGAGATACAGCAGCATCTGCAGCTGTAGGTCCTTCTTCTCCTTTCTAATCCCCTTCTACAAATCTCAAAATTCCTCTGTGTTTTGAGTGGTAGGACTGGAACAGTGGCCCTTTTTCAGTGATCTTTGGTGTTGCTTGGTCTCCTCTAATTCCAGCCATGCCCAACTTTCCCAAAGTCTTTATGGTTTGAAACATGACAAACATTTTCAGTTCTCTTTTCTGTTTCAAATTGCGTGTTGGAAAGTTACAGTTTGGCTTTCCTGTCAAACACTGCTTGGTTTGTTGAGAACCTGGGAAAGAAACTGAACAGTTTGTGGGAGGTGAAGTTGTCAGATGACAAGAGTTTGTGTAGTCTAAGGAGACGTGCCGGTAGACTGACACAGAATAGTAACAGGCAAAATCTTTCTGATGCTGAAATAATCTGCTGAAACTAAACCTGCTGCTTAAGGTCTATCTCCAGCCAGTCAGAAAAGTACAAAACGTGGAGCTGTGTCTCCTTAGTAAGAAGGCAAAGATCTTTTTTAGCTTTATTGCATCTTTTTATTTTTGGATGTTAAGTAGGAAAAATATTTGAAGGACCATTGTTTCTGTGTTGTTTTCTTCCATTATTCAACTTTTCCCTTAATAAACACTGTTCTGCGCTCCTCTGGGACCTTTTGGGTTCAAGCATTCTCCCCAGTGCCTGGCTGCTGCCAGAGACCTTCACTGAAAAGGCATTTCTTCTGTGCTAATTCTAAGTCCAAAACTGGTTCATAAAGCGTAGGCATGCTCTGCTGTTCTGCAGCTACCCTGGTGCAGTGTGTTTAGGTGCTGTGAAAACATCTGGTATCCCTGTTTGTCAACACCCGCTGTCTTTGTGTTGCATAATGGAAAAAGAGCTGGACTGGATGTCCTGTACTTCATCCTGTACCCCAGCCCTCTCCTTGGGGCTACTGAGAGTCAGTCTTCTCCCTGAGTGTGCCTTGTTCTAGCTCAGTTGGGTTGAAGTTTTGCAGACCATGGGCTGCCGCTTCTGCTTTGGCTATGGCAATGGCCAGGGCTTGCCCAAGTCCAGTTATGCCTGCCTAGTCTATGCAGAGACAGCTAATGACTGCTCCAGTGCTTGGCCGTGCTCAAACCAGATCAATCAGGCCGTCTAAGGCATGAAGCCTTCTTTGACAGACTGGGTGGTATTCTAATCCCAGGAGAAATGTTCATATCCCAGCAGGAAACTTTTTTATATTAGGAGTTTTCTAGTCTATGTAAACTTCTAATAGGCTAGTTACACGGTCAGAAAACTAAAATAAACAGGCACTAAATTTTTGCCTTTTGATACCAGCGGTGAAGATAACCAAATCTTTTTGGAGTGATAGTATTGCTGGGGTTGATTGGGCCCAAAGTCTGTCTTTGGAGGATGCTGAGAGATAAATACCCAATGCTGTCTTCTAAATTCTGTCACCCATTTGTTTGATATGGGCATTTAATATTCTTTCTGGGACAGAGAATTGTCTTTACTTATCCATGGGCAAAGCAGATGGATCATTTTGTAGCTACTGCAGTCTTGGGACTGATGTTGGACTAGATGATCTTAAAGGTTTTTTCCAACCTACATGATTCTAAGATGTAAGCACAGCAGCATCAGCCCTTCTGAGCAGGGGAAGTGTTTGCTAGTCCATGTGTGATGTATCCCACCAGCAGTGTAGACGAAGCTCCTGTGGAGCCAGTTCTGCTGTGTTTTCCTCCTGTGGAAGTGTAGGAGAAATTGCTCCATGCAGTGGAGCCGTGCTGGCTTGACTTCCTGTTTGACTTGCAGCACACATGGTGTCCTCAGGGCTCTCGGCGCTTAGAGCACAGATCCAGGAAAGCCGACTTGGACTGCAAGACTGAAGCAGTTACAATTTGTTTTTTTTCAAGAGAACAAATGTTTCATTTGTTTTTTTGGATCTCTTTTACCTCTGCAGAGTGGTCAAGCATCTGAAATTTCCAGCAGTGGCTGTGCGTTTTAAAAATTGAGAAACGGATTTAGAAAACATCATTAATTGTTCTTAAACCGTCTGCAGCCTTTCATGCAGTGAGGTGCCTTCCGCCAAAGCTCCCCTCTGTGTCGGTTCCTTCTGCAGAGATAACTGGTGTCTCACTGCCATCTGTTGTCAGCTGTGTGGAATAGAAACCTGCTCTGGCATTTTTTTCTGGGGTTAAGTTTTTCTTTTACTTTATAGGAATTTAATTCAAAAAAACCATAAATGACTTGAAGGATAAAAATAAGTAAAATGAAAGGCAATAGGTCAGAGCTGAACTGACCTTTAGCAGGTGACAGCAGGAATCTTCCATGAATGGATAGACCTAAAGAGAGGGAGGGACAGAGAATGAACACAAAAGATTTCTGAAGGCAGAATGGGAGTTGTAACCTGCCATTCACCTTACCACAGTCGCAAATTTTAAATGACAGAACCCCATGACATCGAAAAAGTTTTTGTCCAAATTCCCTCCTCCTTTAATCCCTTTGGAAGCTGAGGTTTTTCAGTGGGTTTCGTTGCTGATGTCATTTCTCTGTTGTACACATGCTGGAGAAAGGTAGTTCAAGACACGTGGAAATAAGGGAAGCAAATAATTTTAGTCTGCATGCACTGGAGTAGTTGTCTCATAAATGCCTCCTGCTCCATCTGTTCATGAATTCATCCATCAAAATGCTCATTAAAATAGCGGCATTCTTATCTCTCTCACACCCTTGGCCTTCTGTTGCTTTTTGCTTGTTTCTTCAAGAAAGTGCATGGATATCCAGAATGGTGTTTTCTGGATCCCAGGAAAACTGGGAGTTTCACAAAAACCTCATGGTATGATTGCTCCATGCTACTACAGGAGGAGAGGAGGGTCACCAGAGTCCCAGCAGACTGCATTTGTACAGGAGAGACTACTGTATCCCAAAAGAGGACATCATGTGCTGCAGAAGGATTTGTAGTCTTTCCTAAAGGTTTTTTTTAATAGTGTTTGGAGTTGGGAAGTTGATGAGCCCAGGAGCATCGGCTGCAAGAGGAGTTTAATTTTTCAAGCAAGACATAAGAGTGTCTTTGTGAGCATCAAAAGGGGTTAGTTATGTTTAGGGATTAGCAGATACTTGGTATGAAACATCTTTCTGTACGTTTTTTGTTTCTTTTTAACAGAATTGGTCTCCTCCAGGCTGTGAGAAGCTAG
This sequence comes from Chionis minor, assembly GCA_013398295.1. NCBI lineage: Eukaryota > Metazoa > Chordata > Aves > Charadriiformes > Chionidae > Chionis > Chionis minor. The sequence goes on along the minus strand of VZSF01000793.1, from coordinate 21,405 downwards.
GGAAGTGCCTGAAACCACCCAAGTCTGATCCTAAGAAGTGCTTTTGGCCTCATTGATCTTCTCTGCAGCCCTCAAGAGCGACACAGAAAAGCTATAAGCAGCCGGACATACAGTTTACAGTGCATGTCTTCTCATGTTGGCACTCCTGTTTACACAGGAAGGGTGTGATGTACGTATGATATCATCATTTGCTCTTCCAAAAGGGCCAGTGTTTATATTGCTAGTGCTCAGGGTTTAGCCTGTACTCTTATGTTGTTTTAGTTGTTTCCGTAAATGGTAACTTCTCAGTGAAGACTGTTTCAACTGTAAAAGCTCTCTGGACAACCATAACTCTGCGATCACCTCAGAAATGCCATGGATGGACCATTCCTCTTGCTCCTTCCACCCAGCCTGCTCTCTCAAGTCATTGCTTGTTCGGATGCCCCAACAGCAGCCATGGGGGGACTGTTCAGGAAACTTACAGCCGCCAGAAAACCCTGCCCAAACTGCCCTTGTTTTGTTTGTCTGTAACTTGTTGTTTTAACATTTGATTTCCATTGTGGACTCTTTGGACACCAACTTGTTTTTCCTTTCTTCCTACACTTGCGAGTACTGGGTGCAGCTGTATGGCCCAGACCACTGCTGTGCATCACTGGGTGCAAACAAGCGCTCCCTCCTGTTCCCGACTAAGGGGCTGGCTCCAGGGAGAACACCCTTGCCTTCCTTTCATCTGTAGCTGCAAACACTCCCTAGGTAATGGTATAAAGAAATTTGTAGAATGGTGTTCATGTAAGTATTGCCTTATTGATGGTGTGCAGGATATTTATTGTTAGGACGCTGTGAGTCAGTTGTTCGTTTAAGAGGTTTTCTTAATTTCCAAAAATCTGGGTCCAAATATGGTTTAAGTCACGCGTTTAGTCTCCTCGTCCAGGCCCAGCCAACTACAGGCTCAGAAATGCCCATTTACATCAGATGTTAACTCTTGACCCTGTTTCCAGTGTACGCTCTCTGAGGAATTCTCCTTGTGCAAACTTTCCACAGCCTGGGTGTAGCACTTCTCTAAACAGAGTTCATGGTAAATGCTGATTCTTCACGCAATTTCACATTGCAAATCTCTCATCTGCTCTTGAGCCTGTATCACACCCTTCGCTATTGCTAATAAATGTGTCTCGAACAAAACCAATCTAGAAGCAACCCCAAACGTGCTGTTTGCACCACCAATAGCTCCACTTCCACCCCTGCAGTGTTTTGTACAGTCCACATCCCCTCTCCACATGGCGTTTTGCTGTTTTGGGAAAAACTGAGGTGCTCTGTACCTGTAAACAGCCCTACTGCCTTCTTAAGGCAAGCTTGGGGCTGGCTTGAGGTGGGTTGAGAGCTCTGCTTCTGTTGTAGCTGCTGTGCCACTGCCTACAATAGGCTTCTCAACCGCTTGTCCTTATGCTCCCTGTAATCCCAAATGCTCTTATTCTCTCCGTTCCCATGGTTTATGCTACCTGTAATCCCCTCCACAGTAATTCCTACTGTATATCTCAAGAAGCTGGATAATGCTGTAAGATTGTAATACAAACAGCACTTGAGTCGGCTCTTACTATTCCACCTATCAGAAATTGCAGCCAACATTTCATCGGTTGGCAGAGCCTCTGAAACTCACTGTTTGCATGTCTGCAAATGGCATTTGTTTATAGTCCAAATGTCTTAGATGCCTTTTGATGTTCCTAATTGTCCTTCCAGTATATCAAGGCATTTCCAGTTCATCCGTAACATTTCTTCTTGTTTTGACACAGTGTTGAGAGCTCAGGTCTTGAGAGATTCTAATCAGCCTATTCTTCAGTAATGCTGTATGAGAAGGACTGGCAGGAGGACTTGCAGCAGTCGAGTGTTTGTTAGCACAGGAGACGGAACAAAAACAGTAACTTCCCGTTTTCTGGGCCTGGTCCACCTCTGCTTTAGTCCCTCTGTCACCCAAAATTGTTGAGACCTCTGCAGTCTATGAGTATCAGCAGATAAAGATACCACCAGAGGAGGGAGTCTGTCACTGCAACTCCCTGAAAATCGCTGTCAGCCCTCAGTTATGAACATGTCTGCTGCGAACTGTAGTGTCTTTCTGCATCCTGCTTATTAAGAGATCCCATCGCAGGCTCCCAGCTCATCGTGTGAGCACTAGCCCAGACGTGTTTCTCAGTTCTTAGCATTTGCAGTATGCACATCACGAGCGCCCTGGATGCCTGCTACCCCGTGTCCCCTGCCTGCCTGGCTGCCACTTTGTTCTTTACTCTCTCACAGCTCGCGGTTTTGAAGGTACTGCTTTTCACCTGTCTGTGCAGCTTGCTTGGACAAGCCACCCCGTTCTCAGCACTCACGGTGTTTGTCTGGTTACCCAGCACACGAAGTCCTCATTCCTCACTGAAATAATGCATCAGCGCATAGATACTGGATGTAAACTTTGCACTAGAAAGCTGGCTGCTATAAGTGAATAAGACTTGATGTCTGTTTATTATCTTCTTCGCGACCATTTATTATAAAAGGTCAAAGTTTAATGTGAAGAAGCTACTGCTTTAAATTTAAATAAGGGTAGTAGTTTTACAGCTGGCTGGCTAGGAAGAATTTTAAATCAATGCCTTTCCCAAAGATGTACAGATTTTAAAGTTGTGAGATGAAGACCTAATGAGGAAAAATAAACTAATTTATCAGAAATGCATTATATGATTTGTCTGTGCGCGCCTGTAAAACAACTGAATAACACCTTGCTTTGGGACAGTCTCACAGATATGCCTGCCAGACCATGGGACTGACTTACATTAAAAATAGCTTGTTTTGTTTTCCCTGCATTATTTTTAACATGGATCAATTTCCCAGCCCACGCAGCTGCCCAAGTACAATTCAGAAGCTGGTGTGGGGACCCAGGGGCATACGTGGCCTGAGGCTGCATCCACCAGCGCATCGGCAGGGACGAGCGCTGCCAGCCTGCAGCATTAGTGTGAGCAGCTCAAAAACACCGATAACACGCCTTGGATCACAAAGCGGCCAGCGTGTATTACCACATCTGCCCTTAATGATTATCCCGAGCTTCTGATCTGAAGGTCCATGCGATAATTGCCCAGTTTTGCGCACTGCTGATACTGGGGCAAGTGTTGGCTTTGCAGGAGCTGCCTGCGGGACCTGCCTGCAGTTGTGTGTGTAATAGCAGTTGAGAGGAGTGGGTCTGGTGGGGTTTACTGGCCAGTTGGGGACCTGCAGCAGTGAAGTGGGTTTGTTGATGGCTTCCTTTCTCAAGCTGCAAGACTTAAGAGCTAAAGGAAAGATGATATCTGTCTAAGACTGCTTCTATGTGATGTTCCTTTCTTTATATTTAAATATGTCTGCTAAATGCTAAAAGCTTAATATCTGCTTGGGCTAAGAGTCCAAGGAATTTCTTTCTTGCCTTTAATTTCCAATTAGCTGAGCCTCTTGAGTCTCCCTGCTCTGCCCCTGAGGCTGTGTTATCATCCAACCCTCCATGCAGAGAAGCTTCTGAAATTGATGTAACTAATAATCGTGGAAAAAGTCCTACTGCATTTACAGTCTATGGCTGCAAAAATGGAGTCTTGATTTAAAGTCCTGCAGCGACAAATGGATTATTTCAGTGGCAAATTAGTCTCTGTGGACCAACAATTTGGGGATCTGAACACTGGAATTGGAAAGCAGAAGATCAATTCCGAACACTTAGAGCCAAGGTTAATGCCCCGCAAACTGTATTGAGTGCAGTGATGAAAGATAACATGCCTCTGCATTTTAAATGGGAAGCCAAGAAACACAGTATTAAAAGTGAAAATGGGCAAGTTCAGAGCGAGAGCGAGTGATACCCGCGTATTTGCTAATAAAACGTTACACGGTGTCTGGGGACGGGGTTTTCAGGCAAGCGCCGAGGCTGACAGTGGGCTTTTACTAAAGGAACTGGAACTAATATTGCCGAGAAGGAGGCTGTTGAACTTGGGACACTCACTGCTGCGTGGAAGCTGGCAGTTCTCAATACCTGCTGAATCAAGCCTTTCCCGAACGTAGTGGACAGCTTCCAAAAGCCTCCTGGTTCCACATAACCCAAAGCAGACAAGATGGGGATCTCACAAAGATTGGAGAACACTGGTTTTTGCAGTGAGGACACCTTTGCAGTCACCATGTGAAATAGTTTCAGCAGATGAAGAAAGACCTTTTGAAGGTGAGAATGGTTTGGATGGGGGCTTTGGAGGGGAAGGCAGTGCTGGGAGGCAGTTTATTGTCTGCGGAGTTGCCAGTAGCCTCTTCAGCACAGCTAGACGAGAAATCTCTCCCCAGGGACCTTGCTGTTGTTCTCAGCACTGGGAAACTTTACAAACTACATGCAGTTTTACCCTCCAAGAGTTACTGTTGAGTACTTGTTCAGTATCCAAGTAACTGTTTTGCAGTTAGTGTGGCTTGTTTTCCATTTCTCTTAACAGTTGTGGTACTTGGAAATAGACTTTTGCTTTTGTTTTCTGATAGTATTTGATGTGAGTTTTTCATGCGTTATCAGAAAGCGACACAGCAGTGCCTCTTGAATTAAACTGTTAGTTTTTAAGAAGAGTTGTAAGGGAAGAACTGAAATCTCATTTTCGGGTTTTTTTTTCCTTTGGAAACTGGCTATTTTAAACACCAAGAAAGGACTCCATTTGCCTGTTTTCTTTATATCCCCTTCCACCGTTTATAGTTTTGTTGTTGCTCGAAGTCTAGTTCGGATTATATAAATCCTAAATAATGGTGGATCCCTAGCCAAAAGCCTGTGGTCCCCTAGGAGTGAAAAAAACTTCTTGAGAGAGCCAATCTGTCAGCTCTCTATGCCTCCTCCTGGAGTCACTTAATACCTTTCTGGGTGATATGTAGGTTGGTAGCACGATTCCCATCTGAAAGGGATAGGGGCTGAAAAGCCCGTCAGCCTGTTCGCCAGCAGCAAGGAATGTGTGCCAAATCCATTAGTTCTGGATGGGACTCAAAATCCCCTCCTGGCTCAGCCGGGCTGGCCAGAGGAGGGAGAGGAGTTTTTTGTCTTCTCCAAGGGCTTGATCCAACCTGCTGCAGCAGGCAGGAGGTGCTGGGTTCGGCTCCATGCAAATAAGGATGCTGTGGAAGGGCCAGAGCTGGTTCATGATGGCTTGGCCTCTTTTAGGGGGGGACAAAGCTAGCTCGTTATGCAGTGCGGATACTTCGGTCCCAAGCCCAGGGAGCTGGCTGGGGAACTGCATTTTTTTGCTGTTGAAATAAGATATTTTAAAAAAATGGGTTTAAAGTGCATGCGTTTCTAAAGCCGAAATTGAAACGAAATGTTCCAGCAGATTTGAAAGGAAATTTTAGTTCTTATTTCCCCTTGTGGGGTATGTTGAAATTTTGAGCATTTTGTTCCACTTCACACTGAAGTTTTAAAATCCTTAACGGAACAGAAACTTCCATACTCAGTACAACTCTTCTAATTACCTGGTTAAGCTGATTAGAGTCAGCTCACAAGCTTTTATACCCCCAGTTTTTATGTTCACAGGTTAATAACATCTCTCGTATCGGGATCTCAAAGCACTTTAAAATCACCAATTACCTCTGCATCCAAAAGAGAGGCAAAGCCCGTGTCGTCCTGCTACAGTACCCTCTGGGGGGTCCAGATCCACGGCGGTGGTTCTCTGCCAGGCACAGAGCAGCCCTAAACCTCTGCGAGCTGCAAGCGGATGTTGAGACACCTCCCTGATGATATTCCAGAGCCGCAGTCCTTTGACATCACATTTGGAAATTAGTCCTAGGAAAGTTCTTTTCAGATGGAAATTGCAGTAGGAGTCAGCGCTGTTGTTTGAAAGGTTGAACAACTATGGGAAACTAATTTACTTTGGATGTTAAAAACCAGTCTGTACTGGTAGGTGCAATTCGTATCCTTTGAAATGGAGGATTAGTGAGGTGAATTTCTGACAGAGATCTGAGAAATGTTTTTTAAACATGAGCTGGCATGTGGTGTAATTTCTGGCAGCTGAATCATTGGAAGTCTGATTTGGTGTAACCTTTGTGCTCTCCCTGGCAGAACTGATGGTGTCTGAGAGGCCTGATCCCACATCAGAGGAGGAGAGATCCGCCGAGTTGCTTCTTCACCCAGCTGCTGGATGCAAAGGGACCGGTGGGAGCCCTCGGCAGCTTGTCCTGGTGAGAGCTGCAGGTTTGCACGGGGTGGGTTGGATTGAGGCACCTGGGAACCTCGCTTAGCCTCAAGAAAAATGTGGTAGTGTCTTCTGCTAGTAACGGTGGTGATTGTGTAAGAGGGTCACAAACAAGAAAACTGTGATGAAGACCCCAGCTTACGGATTCTCCATTAGTGAGAGGCAGAAGGCAGAGGTGCCTGGTGTTTGTAGTGCAGGCAGGTTGCAAAGGAGCCCTTTCCCAGCTCCTGTTTATTTCTGTGGGTAGAGAGATAAACACCATGACTTCCATCTGCCAGGAAGAAAAGTTGCTGGAAGAGCTCATTGTCCAGTATCGTGGTTGGTAGGGTTACAGGAGAAGCCCTTCCAGCTCATCCGAGGGAGTGAGGGTGTTGCAAAGCCCCTGTTCCAGCGGAAGACTACGTGCTTCATCTGGGTTTGCTTCACTGGAACAGCTGCTAGAGAGGATTTTTCTGGTGCCAAAGAGATAATCTGACTTCAGGGAAAATCTTAGCCTTTAAGGGAATGGTTGTGAAAGTAGGCACACTGACCTCCTGTGCCAGCTGTCTCTGGCAATAGAGCTGAACAAGAAAGGGAGCAACCTTTGCACTGGCTTTCAGCTTGTCTCCGTTTGCACCTCAGGCAGACATCCATTAAACAGGTGTCTTTTGCTGTCTGTAGATGAATTAGGAAGAAAATAGAGCAGTGGCAGATTCAGTGTGCGCTAAATGATTCCTGAGGGTTTGCACCAAGCAGCGCGAACTGTGGAACGACACAGGATGTGTTGGATACTGGGATGCGGGCAGAATCGGGCGTCTCATGAGCCGTGCTGCGCATATGAGCCCATCATGGCAAAGTTGGAGGGGAGACCAGCTTCCCCTCCTGTGAGAGAGCCACTCACTGCTCTCCAGTGCCTCACAGGAGGCTGCTTCTCCTGTGTGAGAGCCACTTCTCCTAGCTGGAAGGACCCACGGTGCTGTTGGGGGCGACTGGTCCAGCAGGAGTAGGAGAAAGCAGCTCTGCCGTTCATTGCCAGGCTGCTGCAGCCCTGAGCACCCAGCCCAAAGGGTCCGTGTCAAATCACTGCAAAATACCTGGATAGCTGCTGGCACGCTGGCACGCGCCTCGAAGACAGGCCCTAATGGCTGTCTGGAGGGTGTGGAGCTGGGCTGTCCCCGTCGCAGCTATCGGCAGCGAGCACTGAGCTCGGCCAGGGGTGTCGCGTGCTAGAAGTGCCTTTGCTTTCTGCGGTGGGTTGCACCCAGATGCATTTGGGCCAGGTCCAAGTCGTATTTGCTAATGTAAGAGAGACCTGGAGTCATTCAGCGGCGCATCTCCTGCCCGCAGAGGGTTTTGCGTGGGCAGACGGCTGTTCACCCAGCAGGCGGTGGGAGATAGGAGCGGTGTGAGAGTGCCCTGACCTGCCCCACGGGTGAGTGACACCAAGAGCTGCGGGGCTGCCGGTCCAGGGCCAAGGGCGCCCAGGCTGGCTGTGTTATCGTCCCCCAGGAGTGTAACCCAAACCAACGGTTTTAACAAGCGCAAAATGCATTTTCAGGGGTTCATGAGAGGTGACGAGGGACGGAAGAGCCGGAAGTAGTTTAGTCCTAACAAGCTTGCTATCTATGTGAGGCACAGGGCAGGGGTGAAGGGGGGTGGAAGTGTAATCTCTGGGCACGGGACCCCTTTCCAAAGCTGGCTGGGGCAAGGCAGGGTCTCAGGGCTTCCATGCGCTCAGAAAATCCGGCTCCACACACTGCAGGTACCAGAGAGGGGGGACGGAGGCTCCGTGCACTGCAGCTGCCAGGGCAGTGTGCGTTGAGGTACCGGGGCTCCCTGCTTTGAGGTACCGGGGTGCTGTGCATTGGGGTGCCAGAGCTCCATGCTCCAGGGTAGCAGGGCTCCATGCACAGGGGGGAACAGGGTTCCATGCACCAGGGTGCCAGAGCTCCATGCTCCAGGGTAGGAGGGCTCCATGCTTCAGGATAGGAGTGCTCCGTGCATGAGGGGGATCAGGGCTCCGTACACCAGGGTGCTGGAGCTCCGTGCTTCAGGGTAGCAAGGCTCCATGCACAGCAGGGAATGGGGCTCCATGCATGAGGGGGATCAGGGCTCTGTGCGTTGGGGTAGTAGGGCTCCATGCTCCAGGGGGATCAGGGCTCCGTGCACCAGGGTGCTGGAGCTCCATGCTCCAGGGTAGCAGGGCTCCATGCACAGGGGGGAACAGGGTTCCATGCACCAGGGTGCCAGAGCTCCATGCTCCAGGGTAGGAGGGCTCCATGCTTCAGGATAGGAGGGCTCCGTGCATGAGGGGGATCAGGGCTCCGTACACCAGGGTGCTGGAGCTCCGTGCTTCAGGGTAGCAAGGCTCCATGCACAGCAGGGAATGGGGCTCCATGCATGAGGGGGATCAGGGCTCTGTGCGTTGGGGTAGTAGGGCTCCATGCTCCAGGGGGATCAGGGCTCCGTGCACCAGGGTGCTGGAGCTCCATGCTCCAGGGTAGCAGGGCTCCATGCACAGGGGGGAACAGGGTTCCATGCACCAGGGTGCCAGAGCTTCATGCTCCACGGTAGGCGGGCTCCATGCACAGCAGGGAATGGGGCTCCGTGCACGAGGAGGAACAGGGCTCTGTGCACCAGGGTGCTGGAGCTCCATGCTCCAGGGTAGCAGGGCTCCATGCACAGTGGGGAATGGGGCTCTGTGCCCGAGGGGGATCAGGGCTCCGTGTGTTGGGGTACCAGAGCTCCATGCTCCAGGGGGTGGCGGGGCTCCGTGCCCCAAGGTGCCACGGTTCTGTGCACCTGGAGACTGGCGCTCTGCCCACCAGTGCATCAGAGCTCCATGCACTGGAGGGACTGGGTCTCTGTGTCCCGGGATGCCAGAGTTCCAGGCGCTGGTGGGGGGGTCGGTGCTCCGTGCATGGGAGTGCTACAGCTCCACGCGCTGGGGAGCCAGAGCTCCGTGCACCGGAGGGGACCGGCGCTGCGTGCCCCGGGGTACCAGAGCTCCGTGCACCGGGGGGGTCGCGGCTCCGGGGCACCAGAGCTCCATGCTGCGGGGCGGTTGCGGTGCTCCGTGCGGCAGCTACCGGCTCTCCGCGNGGATGGGGATGGGGACGGAGACGGAGACGGAGACGGGGACGGGGACGGGGACACGTTTGCTGGCAGCTCCTCTCCTCGCTGCCCATCCCTCCTTCCTTCCCCTTGCCGGCTCCTGGCAGCACCGGGCAGGACCCGCTTCCCCTGGGCTGAGCAGCTCGGTCGGGAGCCACACTAGCCCCTGCAGGTAACTAATTGCTCTCCCTCTCTCTTTACAGCGATATCACCCCTTTGCTGAAGGATCCCGCGGCTTTCAGGATTTTGATTGATCTTCTGGAAGATCATTTGAGGGCGTCTTTCCCCAAAATCGACTTTATTGCGGGTGAGTGTTGGTTGAAACATCACTGGGGCCAGTGCAGAGCAGCCTGTCCACGGGCTGCCCGGGCGGGAGGCGTGGGGAGGCTCCTCTGCTAATGGGGCAGGAAATACTGTAGCCCTTGGACATTATAATCACCAGAATGTTGGCCTCTATGGTATGGTAAGGCCAGGACAGGTTATACCCTTAGCTTACTACGGTAGTTTCCTGAAATGCTGGATTTGGATGTGGCAGATACCATCTGATACTTCAGTGCCGATTTTGTAATTCGTTGCTTTCATCGTTGAAAAGAGTCAGGGAGTACTGAAAGTCTGACGTAAAGTCAGGCAGACCCTGTTCCAGCATGTTTTCCGTCTCAGGGGGCCTTTTCAAGCCAACAGAAACAGCCTTTGTGGTGATAACTGTTGCAACACACCTATGAAAGAGGCTGAGAATGGAAAGGCTTAGGAAAGCTTGGGCTGGGCGATAGCCCAAAGTTCAAAGAGTCTAGACCAAACCTGCTCCAAGTGCCTCACGATAACTGAAGTGTGTCCCCCGGTGGTGCAAAGTCCCTGGCTGTGTGGCCAAACTGATACCAGGGCTTAGCTGAGCTTATCTCTGAAGAAGAAGAGCTAGGGGGGAGGCAGAATGGGCTGGTGTGGTGCCTGGAAGTCCATCAGCAGCGTGTCTTGGTGAACAAAGGCAGTGCAGGAGTGTGGTGTGTGTTCTCAACCTGTAGAAATGACTGTAAGAGCAAATTGCTTCTAGAGACAACCCCTTCCCCAGATGTGGGAGAAAGAACCCGGGGTATCATGCAAAGACACCCCCAGTCAAATGGCTGTGTTCTGTGCTGCTCTACTTCCCCCAGGCCTGGACTCCCGTGGCTTCCTCATAGGCCCCCCCCTGGCTCAGAGACTGGGAATTGGCTTCGTGCTGATCCGGAAAAAGGGGAAGCTTCCTGGTCCGACCGAGTCGGTCTCCTACGCCCTTGAGTATGGCAAGGTAATGCCCAGCAAGAAGAGGGTTTCCAGGCTGGTTGATGGAGGGCCGAGGGGTATCATTGAGGGGATGGTATGATAAAACCAATGGGGTGGTCCCGGAGCTGGGATTCGCAGCCAGTGCTGATGCCACGGGCAGCCTGGCACGGCACAAGCTTCAGGAGCAGTGTTGAGCTTCGCTGTGCCCTGGCATGGCGGCTCCCTCCCCGAGCCATGGGCACGCGGTTTGTGTTGGTGAGCTGCGCTGTGATTTTTTGGGAAGGGAGCGTGATAACAACTTGATGCTAAATTGCTTTCTTTGGCTTGAATTCAGGGGCATGAACATGGAGCGTGTTTCCCACTGTTCAGTAAGTGCTATAAGTAAATGCCTTTATTGCATGGCTTCGAAACAGAGCGCTTGCCTCGTAACACCGCAGCCTCTCTGATTAAAGGGCAGAGGTGTAAGCCTAATAACGCACTACTACTGGTAACTAATGGCACCCAGGAACCGGCAGCAGAAACACCAAACCTCTATGCATTATTTATGAGGATTGTTTGGGCCAACCCCTGCATGGGACAAGTTCATCTGACAGGATGTGCCTGTGACTGTTTGGATCAGGCTTGGTGGTGCTGTCAAGGCAGAGTGCTCCAGCCCAGTGCGTTACAGGAGATTTTTCCTACTGGAGAGCTGCTTTAGGATAAAGTTTCACCATGGGACCGTAACTCACTTGATGAATGTTCGGGATCTTGACGTGCCAGAGGGTTGGCCCAGCAATCACCTAACCTGCTATATATTTTCGTGGCGCTCCCCTGTAGTTGAAATATGTGTGTTTTGGGCTTTTAGGTGCTGAGTGTTAAGGTTGATCTCGCTGAAGACTTGTCTGCATTCTACCATGTGTTAGCAGTTTGTGAAGCATTTCTCTGTAAGGCAAGACTGAAATGAAGCTACTCTTTTCCACCCTATAGGCTGAACTTGAAATTCAGAGTGACGCCGTGGAACCGGGACAAAAAGTAGTTATTGTGGATGACTTGCTTGCAACTGGAGGTGAGAGAAGCAGACGGTGTTAGAGTGTGTGCAACCCATGTATGTGTGTGTTGGTGACAGCAGGAGCAGCCGTAGAGCTTGAAGTGTGCCTCGGCACTGCTCCTCGAGTGACAATGTTTCTGCTCAACCTCTTATGTCATGCAGGTACCATGTGTGCAGCCTGTGAGCTGATGAAGAGGCTGAAGGCTGAAGTCCTGGAGTGCCTGGTGATCATAGAGTTAAAACTCCTGAAAGGCTCGGAAAAGCTCAAGTCCATCCCTTTCTACTCTCTGCTGCAGTATGACTGAGGAGGAGCTGGGAGAAGGAAATGCACGCCCTGAGCTGTGCACGAGTTTGGGCTTTATTCAGTGACTCTTGATGTCACGAGGTGGGTGGGCAGGGAGGGAACATACAGTTTTGATTCTGGCCAGATGCTGTACAATCGTAAGTCCTATTTATTTTCCAAGCCACAGATTAAGCTGTGTTGAGTGTAAAGATCCTTTTTGGAGTTCATCCTTCTGGGAAGAAGGAACAGCCTGATTGGTTTTTGTGGGGGGAGACCAAGATGCATCTTTACCGAATTTTTTTTTTTGTTTAGGAGACCAAAGTGAAAACACTCCTGCTGAGGCAGGAGAGGTCTGATAGCTTTGGGGGCCCAGCATTCCCCTTCGGTTGAGCTGTGCCTGGTCAGCCTCCTAGGAACCCTTGAAAAATTTGCCAAAGAAACACAGGTGATGGGCACAAAGTGATTATTTGTCTAAGGGATAAACTCCTATGTATTTGACCGCAGTGGATGCTCTGGTTGCTCTCTGCTGTTTCTCACACCAGAATAGGCTGCTCTTAAATTGAGGTAGTGCTTACTAAGGAGAATTAAGTGCTTGCCCAGCCCTGTGTCCTGAAATCAGGAGGCAGCCGCTGCCAACGCAGCAGAGGTGGGTGGTGTAGATGAGCTCAAGCACCATGTCGGCTTGCAGCTTGGCTCATCCTGTCCTTGAGGCCGAAGGTCTCAGCTGCAGGAAGCCACCTGCCTTCCCTTGGTCTAGGGTAGTTCTCAGCAGTGGATTTTTGCAAAACTAGGAGCTATCTACGTCACAAGAAGTAGCCACAGCTGGGTGACAGGCAGTGGGGAAGGGGGCCATCCAAATGCTCAGGGCTGTCTGCCTGCTTTCTGTCCAGCAGCACTGGCACCTACCAAAGCCTGCAGCTCCAGACAGGGCTGGCAGATTTCATTTAGCAAAAATTCCCTGTTTGCTGCAACATAGCTGACTCCTGTGCTGCTGACTTCCCTGTGCTGTGTTCTTGGGGTGTCAGGACATTGAAAGGACGATGCCAGTTTAGAGCCCATTCTTATTGGTGTGTTTGGTGTCAGATAAGGCGACAGGAAAGAAAAGGTGTTACGCTTGCAGCCGAGCTCCAGCAGTCTCACTTGGGCTCTGTGATGGATGAAGTGGGGTTTGGAGACGTTCCCTATAGTGTGGTTCAGTTTGGTCACGGGAACAGCTAAAACCCATTGTGCCAAAACTTCCACATGCCTGAAAACATGAGAGACTGTGTCTCTGTCTTAGCAGGGGTTGAACTCATTGGTAAAATAAATGACTTATTTTTTTCTAAACTGTCTCAGAGCCATTCTTGCAGTAGCTGAAGCTGTTAATTACCCTCGTGAGCGTCTTCCTCCAAAACCAGGCTGTCAGGGGAGAGCGAGGCTGTGGTGTGAGCTCCCCTTTGCCCACCCCAAACGCATGGAAGGAAGGTTTGCGAGGACCAAGCAGTTCACGTATCTTTTGTCCATACCTGGCACCCACCTCTGGCTGGAGGAGGGGTACCCAGGCTGGTCCCACTGGGTTGCAGTGGAAGTGCCTGATGCTGGTGGGATCGTAGACCAAGCTCCCCCCAGCTCAGCTCACCTTTCCCATCCGGTGCATGGGGCTGCCACGCACCCTGCCCTTACACTTGTAAGGGCTATTACGGCTATTTTTATCATTTTCCTGAAAAGCCACTTCAGTGGCTGCTCAGTTTGCGCTGAGAAACACCATTCCCCCGGGAGAAGCCTACCCCAGGGCACTTGTTTTCACAGCCAGCCCCTGCGCGGAGCCAAGGGAGGCAGCGCCTCGCATGCATACTTGGCACAAGGAGAGGGTCCCTGCTGTGAGGTAGAGAAGGGAAAAATTAGTTCCACCCTGAAGAACTGTGGAAAGCAGCTGTGTGCTGTGGAAGCAAGTGTAAGCCCTGCTGGTGCCAGAGCTGGCTGTGTGTGGGGCCAAGGGGTGACATCAGGGAACCTGGGGATGGTGCCTTCACGTTGACCAGGCTGTGAGCAACCATTGATGCAATTGCTTGTAGAGAGCGCTGTGCAGGGGTGGCTTCCAGGCAGGAGAAAGGGGGGTTTGTCCCAGGCAGCAGAACAGGAGCTCGCTGCGAGCTCCCCTGGGGCACGCGTGTGCCTGCCAGGCTGCCGAAACCAGCTCCTCTCCACGGCAGGGAGGTCTGTTCAGCACCAAGAGCCCAGCCTGGCACCCCAGCCCTGTGTATCCCTCCAGCCTCCAGGCTGGGTTTAACCCTCCTGCCTGGAAACGGGGCTACCTCCCACCAGCAGTGCTGGCCAACTGGCCTGCACGACAGCAAGCAGGGTCCTGGAGGAGGAAGGCCTGCCTGCTTCCGGGGGAAGTGCTATGGTGATCTCTGATGCTGCCAGCCCTCCACAACCAGCACTTCAGGTAAGGGATCTTCCCTGGACCAGCACGGTCCCTCACCCAGAGGCATGAAAGACGGTCACTGTTCCATTGCAAGTCCTTGATGTCCCATGCTAAAACCAGCAGAGTTTGGCTCAGGAAGCGGTGCAAGGTGTGCACCGTGCTGGGCAGGGGCAGCTCCCACCTCCTCCCTTGCCCCCACGCTGCCCCGACCTGGGCGCTGCGCCAGGCCAGCACCTCTGCAGCCATCAGCACCCTCTTTGTCCTTCTTCCCAAACCACTTCAGCCAAATGACCCGAGTTTTCCCCCGGGGGAAAAAGTCCCCCTGCGCCCACTCCCCAAGCCCTGGCTGCTCCTGTCCCCACGGGAGCTGCTCCGCAGTCCCTATTTACAAAAGCTGCATTCAGTTCCCTGCAAACCCACGCTCACTTTTTCCAGTAAGTCTTTCTCCAGGAGCTGGATGACGACCCAGCCCTTCCCTGCATGTGCCGGCCAGCACCAATTGCCATGGAGAACCACGGTGCTAACACAGCACAGACAGGCAGCTCACGGAGGAAGAGCGCTGGGTTAACACAAGTCAGCTATATTTAAAACATTTAATACAAATATGTTTTGACAAGTCCTGTAGTTGTTTCCAGCGAGCGCTGGAGATGCATTTTCCCCTTCTCTTAAAAACAGAACAAGGCCCAGAACTCCAAAAACATCAATTTGCGACTTCTTCTCTCACTCCTTCCTGCCTGTCACCCTGCCCAGTCCTGCCTCCACCCCAGCAGGGCCCAGTTAATGGAAGAAGCCTCCTCCATCAAACCTTCAGGAGAAACCACCTGCATCTCCTGAGGAGAAACCCTCAGGAGAACACAGCAAGCCGAGAAGAGGTTACTAGCTTCTCTTCACCACTTGCATCATCACCCCAGGATCCAGGGCTGCCTGCCTTGAGCTTGAGGAACCCTGGCAGAGGAATTAGTTAAATTAAGGCGTTTTGCTCTTCCTCAGACATCCCTGATGAGCCTCCCATAAGCCCACATCAGATCCCGGAGCACAGTAAGGATTTGCTACATTTAGAGGAGATTGCACAGGGGAAGCCTCCACCCTTGGGGGGCGCTTAGAGGGCTTCTGCCTCCTTCGCCGCCTTCGTGAGCCTCTCCGTGATGAGGCTGAGGTCCTTCCCTTTGTCCAGTTTGATGTAGGTGTCCGTCCTGATGGCATGGATCCCCACCCAGTCAGGCAGCAGCTCTGCGAAGAGGCGCAAGTGTTTCTCCATCTCGCCTGCGAAAAGGAGCGGCACACCGGGTCAGAGCTCAGGTCCCCAGCCCTTTCCTCCTGCAAAGACCCTCCCGCGCCAGTGAGACCTCCCTCCGCATTCCTACCGGGAGGCATCTGCGCGTCGT
Source organism: Chionis minor (assembly GCA_013398295.1). Classification (NCBI taxonomy): domain Eukaryota; kingdom Metazoa; phylum Chordata; class Aves; order Charadriiformes; family Chionidae; genus Chionis; species Chionis minor. The sequence continues at coordinate 5,789 of VZSF01000793.1, read as the reverse complement.
AGCTCTCCACCATGCGGGCACATGCCACCTCTATGGTCAGCGCCTGCTTCTTCTCGGCCACAAAGACATTGCGCAGGATGCGGGCCATGGCTGGCAGCCGCCCCAGCGTGGCCAGCCGCTCCTCTTGCCGCGGGTCCCGCGTCATCAGCGCCTGCAGCTTCTGCGCCTCCTTCGCCCGGATCTTGAGGAGCGGAGAAGATGGGGTGAGACACAGACAGGTCCCCCCGGCACCGGAATTACAGCCAGGACTGAATTACTCACCCTCTCGAGCAGGGCCTGGGACACCCCTTTCAGAGCACTGGAGGTGCTGGCAGGGGACGGTGCTTTGGAAACCACCGGTTCCCCCGCACTGGCTTCAGTGGTTCTTAAGGCCAGGTTGGCAAGAGCTTTTTCCATCTGCTCATGTGGAAGAAGGAGGAGGAGTTGGGTTACAGCTGGGAGCTGCTCCTGGAGGAAGGAGAAGTTTCCCCTTCACCGCCCCCACCCTACAGCCCAGCGCTCCCACCCCAGCGTGTCTGACCTGTCCTGCCTGCACAGAGAACTCTCTGGAGTGCTTCATCTCCTCTCCCAGCCCCATAGTCAGTACTGATGGCTCCTCTAACCCGAAACCAGCCCTACACCACAACCTGCCGCGGGAACAGCCAGGCTCGCGTTCCCACCTGCCTGTGTCTTACAGTGCTCCCAGTCCTGTAGCTCTGGAATGATCCTTCCCAACCCCTATCCAGTAACATCTTCCCGGAGGGACAGCTAGTTTGAGGTCTGCCAGCCACAGATGGAGCCAGACCCCGGTTCCTGACTCACCTTCGGGGTCAGCATCCCCCGAGCCGTGCTCAGCACCTCCTGGGCCGTGGTGAGCCTGTCCTCCTGGGGCGGCCGCGGCAGTTCTGCCGGGCTGATGTCTGGCACCTCATCCACATTGAAGCGGGGATGCCAGCGGGTCAGCTTCTCCTCTGGCACCACCATGGGAGGGCTAAGAGCAGCCAGGAATGCCTGCAGAGGGGCAAGAGCTGTGTCATGGCACCTGCAAGCCAGGTACGGGGCAGCCAGCCATTGCCCTGCGCTCCCAGCACGGCTTGGTAACAACACAGCAGCTGGCTTAGAGAAAATTCAGAGCCAGGAGAGATTCCAGCTGCCATCTTCCCCACCCACACCTGCCGGCCAAGAGCATCCCACAGGAAGCAGCAACGTCCTTTAGTTTGGATGCCAGCCTGCTCCTTCCACCCACTTCTCTGGACAATGACCAGAGCAAGCCCAGGCCCCAAGAGCAGAGGGTGCCGGGGGAGCCTCACCTTGTGGTGCTGCTTGACGATGTTCACCAGGTTGCGGTTGAACTCCTTCCTGCGCTCCAGCAAGCATGACGCCGACAAGTGCGGGCGGCCGTCCACTTTCTCCTCTGCAAGGAGACACAGGAGCATCACCTGCGGCACCTTGGCAAAGCACGGCAGCACTGCGACCGGGCCAAAACCTCGAGAGCCTCGGGAAGGACAGAGCCCTGCCATGGGGCTGAGCTGCTGCCAGAATCACTGCCCTATCACCTTCCCACTTGTCCCAAAAGCGTTTTCCACTTCCAACGCGCTCAGACCCTTATGGGTCAAACGAGTATCTAACGGACCAAGCAGAGAGCATCCACGGAGATTCAGGGATCCCAGCCAGGATCGAGCGTGCCGCAGCTCTTGGCTCCCCTGCCCCGAGCCGTACATACCTTCCCCCAGCACCGGCTCCAGCGTGAGCTGATAGTCAGACTTCTTCCCACCGTTGCCAAAGGTGGGGATGTTCTTCTCCTGGCGCAGCCTGTACGAGGTGGGGTAGACCGCCTTGATCTGCCCCATGTGCCGCTCCTCAAACTGCCTGCAACAGCACCCAGAAAAGTTGGGAACCCCGAGGGCTGACACCAGGGCGTCAGCTACAGCAGCTTCAGCTGGGACCCCAAAACGGGCTGCCCACTGCTGCCAACTTACTTGCGCATCATGTCCTGCACTCCCTGCTTGACCTTCGCGAAGGTGATGGTCTCGGCACGGTTGAAGAGCATCCCAGCAATAGTGTCCACACTGCGGAACATCTCCGCCAGCACCTTGAACTTGTAGGGCAGTGTGAGCCCCGGGGGCAGGTCCTGCGCGAGGGTGTGGAACCGCTGGTACGCGGGGGGCTTCTCACTGCCGAGAGAGGAGAGGGGTGAGGGTCCCCCGCCCGTAACAGACAGGGGTTCCACCGCGAACAGGGCTGGCCTCAGAGCTCTGGAGCTGCGTGCCTACCCTGGTTAGGGGAGACCCCTCTCCTCCCCTCATCCCAAAACTCTTCTCTGAGCAAGCCGTAGCCGTGCCACATCACCCACCCTTTATGTCCTGGGGACACGGATGCCCCAGCGCTCATGGCAGCGTCAGAGTGGTCTGGACCACACTCAAGTTTTCCTTCAGAGAAGTGCTCCCACAAACCCCCCCATCCCAACAGCCCTCACCGGAATGGGAAGAGCCCTGCAAACCCACTGCGGGGCCGAGTGGCGGAACAGGGCTGCGGCAGCCACCGGGACACCCCGATTAGCCCTCAAAGCTGCTCCTCACCCAGCCTCTGCCATGGGAGCTGCCGCCTCGGTGTTCCCAGATGGCTGCGCTGCCGGAGCGGCTCTGCTTCTCGCTTTCTTCTCACGGATCCGCAGCTCCAGTTGCCGCACTTGCTCCAGACGGCTCCGCAGGTCGGTGCTGGCCCCAGCGGGGACAGGCGGCAGCTGGGCCAGCTGGGCCAGCGCTTTCACCCTCTGCAGGTGGCACCGCAGCCCGGCCAGGTCCTCCTGGGTGGGGAGGGGACACACGCTCAGAGCAGGGCTCGCTCACCGGCAAGGAACACAAAAAATTGGAACAGAAAGCCAGGCGCATCCCATACCCGCTGCAAGCGTCTGGTTGTCCCCGGGGGTGCTGTGCCAGGCTGTGTCCCCCCATCCTGCCCCTGGCCAGGGGAGCGGGTGGTGCTGGCCACGGGGTCCGCTGCCGGGTCCAGCGAGGGCGGTGTTGGGGGACGGACGGTGGCCGGCGGCGGGGGGCTGTTGGCCTGCAAGAGAGCGGAGGAGCGTTAGAGGCGACGCGGGGATGCGCGGGGAACCCACCCCACCATCCCGGGTGTCCCCCCACCCACGGCCTTGCACTGTCGGGGGTGGGAAGCCACATGAGAGGTCTGCACCAGGGACAGGGGCAAGCCCTGGGTGGGGGGAGAAGAAGGGGGGACAGAAGCCCTCGGGGAATCTGCACTAGGGGAGGGGGTCAAGCCCTCGGGTGGGGGCTGCCTCGGAGACGGTGTCCCGGTTTTACGCCCCCNTTCCCCCCCCCCCCCCCCGTCCTCATTTTAGGGCCGCAGCGCGGGGGGAAGCGGCGCATCCCCGACCCTACCGCCGGTAGGCAGCTCCCTACCGCCGCCGGCGGCCCCGGCTCCGCGTCCCGCTGCAGCTCCAGCCTCTTCCGCGCCGACTTCCCGCTCGGCTCCCCGGGTCGGGCCCCGGCCGGCGACTCCGCTTCCATCTCACGGCGGCTCCGCTTCCTGCCCGCCAGCCCCCGCACCGCCNTCCTGGTCCCGGTCCCGGTCCCGGCGCGCCTACACGTGCGTCCGTTACCGCGCGCGCCAAAGCCTCCGCTGGTGGCGGGAACCCGCGCGGCCGCAGCACCGCCCACCGGGGGCCGGGAAGGGGCACGTGGGGCGGGACTGGCG
>VZSF01000791.1:76526-86734 GCA_013398295.1 Chionis minor | reverse complement strand
CCCCCCGCGCCATCCCATTTTCCCCTGGAATCCGAAGTTGTCCCTGCAGCCAGGCAGGAAAGTTGGAGCTCGGCGCTGCTGTGGGAGCCAGGGACCGGGGTCCCTGGGGACCGGGGTCGCTGGGGCTGGGGTCCCCCCGCTCCCTGGGGCCGCCTGTGACAGCCCGGGGCCACCCCACGCTCCAGCTCTTGCACAACTGGGGCTGCTGCTCCGGGGGCCGCGACAGCCCCGCTGCGGAGTTTGGCCGTGGCCGGTCTGGTGGCACTGGGAAAATGTTTACCCAGCAGCGGGGCTGTCTGGCTGTCTGTCTGTCCGTCCGTCTGTCTGGCCTCCCCTGCCAGCCACTTTTTTCCAAGCTGCGCACGTCTCGTTCCCTGCTATTATTGATCTATTCAGTAAATACTTTAGCGACTCGTCAGCTCGGTGGCCGGGCTTTTCAGCGTGCAAGGGGCTGCTCTTGGCAGCCGGCAGCGTTTGGGAGCTGGCAGCCCAACGCGCCGGGAACCAGCAGCGAAGTTCCTTGCGACGCCGGAGCGTGCGGGGCAGGAGGCTGTTTTTCCCTTTAAAATCAGAGGGATGGGGGTTCTGAGCTGGCGCTCTCTGCTTTCCTCTTATGGATTCCCTCTGCGCAGATGGGAATGGCCTGGCAAAGGCGGGAGACTGGAGCAATTGCTTGGCGAGGGTGTTTCGGGAAGGGTTTTCCATTCCCTGTCTTTGCCCACCTTGGAGGGCAAAGGTGTTTGGTGTCGTGGCAGCGCCTGACCCATCCCCAGGTTGCAGGGGAGGAGGAGGAGGTTGGGGCAAACGCCAGATCCCTGCCCCAGATTAGTGTCTGGAGCCTGTGGTTTCCATCCCTCCGGCTCCTCCTTGCCCCGCTGGAGGTCCGGGTGCTTAATTAGTGTCCCTTGAAGGAAGGTGGCAGGAGCAGAGAAGCTCACGGCGCCCCGCAGCCACCTCTGCTCAGCTGACACCCGTGTGGTCGTTAGCGCAGGGTTGATTGACCCGCTGGCACCGACTGCACGGGCTCGGCAGCGCAGGTGACGGTTGGCAGCTGAGTCCGCCGGGGTCGCCTGCTCCCGGGGACCCCCGCTCTCGGACACGTCATCCCCGCTCCACGGTGGCTCGGAGCAGCCGGCGGATCCAGAAGTTCGTGGGGGCGGGAGGGACAGGCATCACTCATTGCATAAGCTGCGTTGCCTTTGGAAACGGGGCTGCAGAAGGATGATGTGCTGGAGGGAAGTTCCTCCATCCTCTTCTCCACCCTGCGAGCTGGAGTGGGGCAAAAGCCAGCGCGGAGACACCCCCTCCCTCCAGCAGCACACCGCGCTCTGGGGGGCTGCCCTTGGGGGTGATGTTGGGGGTGAAGTGCCATTCTGGCCACTGGGAGCCTTGGGCAGCCCGGCAGGGCAGGGCGTCCTCCGGAGAGCTGGGAAGGAGCTGTACGAGTCTGTGGGCGGGATGACGCAGAGGGGGGCTCGTAAAGCCCCCCGCTCCGGCAGGGGTGCAGCTGGGCTGGCTGGGAGGCAGAAGGTGACACCTTGGTGGCACCTGAGCTGGTGCCTTGGCCCCAGCAGTCCTGGCTGGGCTCTGGTTTCCCTGCCGGCAGGGGCGAGCTCGGTGCGGCAGGGCTCCGGGGGAACTGTGCCGGAGCCGGTGCTGCCCTAGTGCCGCTGGCGGCGTGGCACAGGGTCCCCGTCTGTGTTGAGACCCATTTGCCCCCCGCCCTCTGCCTCGGTTTGCAGCCCCGAACCGCTGCCTGGCTTTGCAGCCGTGGAAGCCGTCCCTTTGCTCCTGGCTTAGGCTGCAGAAGGGGGAGGCAAAGTCCGGCCAGCAGGGCGAGGGGGGGGAAGCCCTTCCAGGGGCACAAAGGGCACTTGTGCACACTTCTGTCCGCCGGAGCTCCTCTGCTGCTCGCCGGGTGCTGTGGAGCTTCCCCGGGCTCCGCTGCCTCGGCGGGCCGAGCTGGGCAGCCTTCGGGACAGGAGCGAGGGCAGGCAGGAATCGCCCCGCTTCTGTTCTGGAAATACCCGTGGTTCAGGGTGGCTGCGGTGTTTCGGAGCAGCGCATCCCTCTCGCCGCCTTGGTGGTCTGGCACGTCTCGTGCGCACGAGGGGAGCGCGTGTGCCCACGTGTGCCCGCGCGGTTTCCCTGGGCATGCGCGGACGTGCCCGGAGCCACGCTGGGTTCAGCAGAGGCGGAGAGAGGAGCGTTCGGGGGCTGCTGGGAGGAGAAGGCAGGAGCTGTCGGAAGGGCTGGCACAGGGACCGGGACTGCTCGCGGGGACCGGCTGGCAGCTCCTCCGTGCGATGGTGGGGAGGGGAGGGTGCCCGGTTATCCCCGCGTGGAGTGTCCCGGTGAGATCCGGCAGAACTCGAGGTTCCTGGGAGCCGCTGCACGGGAGGTGCTGTGCTGTGGGATGCCAGCGTGCCCTGGTGCTGCTGCCGTGTCCGGCGGAGAGGGCTGGGCTCCGGCCCCTGTCCCACACGCTCCCTGTCTGGTGACGTGTGCTGACACCAGGAGGATGGGGCATCCCATGCCTGGCAAGGCCTTGGCAGCGCTGCCCGTTTTGGGGCGAAACCGAGGCGTTGCCTCCTCACTGCTTCCAAAGCTGTTTCGAGGTGTTGTGGGTGGTGCGGAGGTGGGAACAGCTGTGACATCCCCTCGTCTTTGGTGTCTCAGCCCCACCGCTCGCCCATCGTCTTCCCTCCGTGCCATTCCCGTGTGCTCGGCAGGAGGCTGTGAACCGGGAAGGAGCGGGGGCTGCTCGCACCCTCCAGCTGGTGATGCTTTTTCCGGGTGTCGCGTACCAGTTGGGCTGATGGGGACCAAACCACGCTGGTCCTCCCTGTTCCTCAGAATCCCTGGCTCCCGGAGCCTCCTCTTCTGGAGGAGGTGACTCTGCTTTGGTGTTTGTTGGCTCCCTGGTGGGGCAGGGCTGGTTGCCTGCCTGGTACGCCAGCCGGTGCAGGTTCCGCTCTCCCGCACGTGGCATCCCCATCTCCTCGCAGGAACACCAGGATCAGAGTGGAAAAGCAGGAACAAGTTCAGGGAAAAGATGCGTAAAACAGCTGCTACGTGGGGTCCCCAGAAACACGGCCTCCCAGTCCGCCGGGGGGACGACAGGGTGGTGACACAGGCGGCTTTGGGGCGGGGGGGTTGGCCCCAAAAACTCTCCTGCCGCTGTCTGGGATGGGGGTGTTTGGGAAAGGGCCACGGGCAGGTTGAGCTCAGCCCCTCTCCTTCCCCCTCTGGGAGGGCGCGGGGGAACCCGGCTGCCGCTCGGGGGCTGCGGGAGCGTCCCCGCTCGTCTCCTGGCGTTTGCTGCGTCCCGCGCTGAGGCTGCGGGGCTGCGACTGAGGACCCTTCGTTCCCATCGTTACCCTTCATAGAGGTGACTGTGGCAGCCGGGTGGGGATGTCGGGCACGCGGGGGTCTGCGGAGCCGCGCTCACGTGCAGCCTGGTGCTGCGCTGCTGCCAGCGGGTTATTGTGCGGCTCATTCCCGTGCGGCGGCAGCGCGAGCAGCCGGCGGCGGAGAGGAGGGAGCTGCTCTTGCTGTCAGGTGGATCCTGCCGACGAGGCCTCGCCACCATCTCGCGAGCGCTGGGGGAGCTCTGCGGGGAGCAGGGCTGCCCACGTGCTCCCACTGCCCCCGCTCCAGACGCCTTCCCTGGGGATGGGGGCGCGCAGCGGGGGGTTGTGCTGCCCCATGGGGCACTGATGGCCCCGGAGACAGGAGGAGCTGAGCCCGTGTCTGTGACCACCCACCACGCTCTGGTGTTTTGGGATGACTTCCCGAGCCCGTGCTCCCTGGGGATGGCCTTTCAGCAGGGACTCTGGCCAGCTTGCGCCCCGAGGAGCCTCTCCGAAATGGTGCAGGGAGCACGTGCCTCTGCGAGCGCCCTTTGCCCATGGGGGCGCTTCCCGAAACCGCAGGGCAGCCTGGGGCAGCGCGGTCAGGGCTGAGCCCTTGGGAGCTGTCAAGAGCCCAGGGTGGGACAGGCTGTGCCGTGGTCCTGCTGAGTCGGCACAATTAGCGCGGTGGTAACCGGCGGGCGGGACCGCAGCTTTGTCATGCAGCAGGAGGTTCCTCTTCCATGCGCTGAAGTGATTTTGGTTCCCAGATCCGTGTTGAGCACCTTCTTTGTACCAACCCTGCAGATAAAATCCTTGCTCTGTGTCCCCGAAACCCCCTGGCCAACCCCCAGCCCTGCTCGGGGGCTGCGCCTCTCCGAAAGCTGCCCGCCTGCTCGTGGTGCCTCGGCCAAGCGCAAAGTCGTTCTGCTCCCAGCTCATCCCAACAAGTCACAGGGCCTGACTGAAATGCCTGGGATGAATCCAGTGGTCCCAGGGTTGGGAAATGGGCTCCTTGGAGATGGAGCCGGCTCCCGGTTGTGGCAGCGGGTGGCTGACTCATCTGGTGAGCGATGGATGCGTCTGCCCGCTTCCTTCCTGTGGTCCCAGCTTTGCCAGGCAGACAAGACTCTCCTTGTGCTTGGACTGAATTTTACCCTTGTCACCTCCTGGAGAGTTCGTCTGGCTGCGTTCCGGCGGACGTCCCTCTCCCTGCGAGGACACTCAGATCCTCAACTGGGATCTGCAGACGGGGGTCTCTCCGGTGGCCTGTCCCCCTCTGCTGCTGCCGTGGGTGCGCTGCTCCCGGCATCACGCCGGATCCTCTAAGCGAAGCAGCCGCCGTTCCCTGGGGAGGGAGGTGCATTTCTGGGTCCTCTCTACACCACAGCCGTCCGGAGGAGAGCCGTCGAGGCCGCCCAGCCCGGTTCTGCACGGGGGGAGCAGCTGGCACTGTCGGTGCTGGGCCGGGTGCTGTGCGCACGGGGGTCTTGAGGGGTGCGGAATGTGGCCGCTGCGCCCTGCGCGGGACGCTGTGGGTGGCTGGGGGGGCCAGCGGCGCCCGGGCTGGATCCGGAGCCTGCCGGGGAGGCTTTGCATCCAGTGCTGTCTCCCGCTGGCTCTCCCAAATGGAGTGTCGGCTCCATCCGTGCTGCGGCTCACTGTCAAGGGGATGCATTTTCCTCTCCTTCGGATTTTGCAAGCCAGCGCACGACTGACTCAAGCTGTTTACAGGCCAGGTTTTGCTGTTGACTTAACTTTTCAGTCACTTCCATTTAATGTACCTTGGCAGGCTGACCTGCCAGCGGCAAGCAGCAGCAGCAAATATTTTCAGCATTTTCTAATTCGGCTCAAACTTCTTGTTTTCTTCACTCTGTGCCTCTTATTTTAAGAAGGAAAAGTACTGGGTGGGCCGTGAGGGCTGTTTTGCTGGATGTTATTCTGTTGTGCGAGGTTGCTTTCCCCAACGCGGTCCAGCCATTTCTAGGGCTAAATATAGACTCACAATGTCCTTTCTTAGCCAGGGGAACGGAGCAGACTGGAGCTGCAATCATGCAGATGCTTTGCAGGATCAGAGACGGTCCCAGCACTGCTTGAAGCAAAGGGCTTGTGGGGTTGGCAACTGCAATGTTGGACAATGACCTTGCTGGCAGCCCGGAGTGTCTCCGGTGGGACCGTGCTCGAGGTGCTGCCGAGGGGAGGGATGAGGAGAGCAGCCTTGGCCCCGGGGAGTGTCAGCCCGTGGCGAAGGTGCGAGCAGGTCTGTAACGTCCAAAACGTGTGGACTTGAGGCATCAGTGGGAATTGCGGATGGCTGGGAGGGAGTCTAATTGAGTTGGAAGTTGCATCTTTAATTGAGTGGACTAATTAGCCTCTTGCAAGATAGCATTTCTCCAAACGAGACTGGCGAGGATGGGCGGGCGTTGGCAGTCGCATCCTGGTGCGCGAGCTGGTGACGGGCAGGTGAAGGGCGAGGAGAACTGGGAGCGCGCGGTTCGCTTGGTCGGTGACGGGGGCCGCTGGCGTGGGGGCGAGGGAAGGAATCGCTGCTTTTGACTTGCTGCCGGACTCGGGCCCCTGGTCTGCATCCCTTGGCGACCCAACTGAGGAGGAGGGTTTCCGCTGAGGGGACGAAGGCTTTCCGAGCCCTCCTGCGGCTGCTCCTCTGCCCCAGTCTTGCTGGGGGTGGCTGGGCTTTGTTTGCCGTGGGCTGCCAGGCAAATTGCTGTTTTAATCTGCCGAGAGCTTTGAAATGCATCAATCTAGTCCATTTACTTAATCAGGTGCAGCTCTTTGTTTGCAGGCGCTGCTGCAGCCATCTGAGCGCGGGGACCGAGCGCTCGCCGGGTGCCGGATTCACACAGCGGTTCATTGTAGCCGGCGAACAGTTGAGCGTCTCCGCCACTTGTGCCGTTGGCGAGGTGGGCTGCGCCGGGGTGCCGCGGTGCGACCTCTTTGGGGCCGAGTCCCTCCTGGCGTCCCCTCCTTGCACCCCGGGGGAGGCAAAGCCCCTTGGCGTTGCAGCAGCACACGCTGGCACCCCGTGCGCGTGCCTGGTGATTTTCTGTCCGTGCTGTGCTCACAATGTGAATATCGTGGCCTAAAGGGTTGCACGTGGATGCAAAGGCTCGTGCCATGAGTGTCACGCTGCGGCAGCGGGGAGCAGCAGTGCTGCCCACTCTGTCCCCCCCCCGGCTCTGCAGGCGCCACACCAGCTTGCTGCCGGCGGGTGCCCACCCTCTGTGTGCCCCCCGCAGCTGCTCCGAGCAGCCGCCTCCTCTGGGGACAAGAGCGTTGCCTGTCCCCAGCTGCCATCGATGCCCCTTGGCCGTGCCCAGCTGGGTTTGGGGCCGGGAGAGCAGCTCCAGCTGATGCACGATGCCGGAGGGCGGCTCCGACCCCGGGGCCAGCGGCATCCCGAGCGCACGGTGCTCGTGGTGGCCCCATCCTCCCTCGGGCGTGCGACAGTCCGGTGCCAGACCCCGACCCTCTGGGCAGCCGGCATGGGGAGGGGAGCTGGGAGAAGGCTGTGAAGGGTTTCCTCCCGGCGCTTGGCTCCGCGGGTGTCGTGGTGCCTTTTTATTGTTTGGAAAAGGAAGCACTTGGGTTTAATACTTCCCGCGGTGGCTGCCTTCCCAGCGGTCCAGGCGGATGCTGCGGGGCGCTGGGGGCAAACGCCACGTGGAGGGTTGGGCTGTGCCTGCGCCTCTACCCTGGGGCCAGCTACTGCTTTTGCTCCTGAGTGGGGGGGACCTGTGGATTCCTGGAGCATTTCCAAGGAGGGAAATTTCCTGCCCCGGTCCTGAAAACATCAGCTGAAACGTCGGTGGGCCGCTGGCCTCGTCCGTGCCATGGGACACGTCCCCTGCCGCTGCTGGGGGCTGCTCCTGGTGAGGCCAGCAGTCCCCAGCCGGCTCAGCGTCCCCAGGATGGTGCCTGCCCCGCTGCCCCGCTTCCCGCTGCAGCCCCCGGCCGCCACGGGACCTTCCAGATGGGTTAGCTCAGCGTCTCCTCTCGTGGCCTGGAGCGTGTTTTCCCTGTGGAAGAGCGGATTTGGAGCCCAGCGCTGCGCTTACTCACCAGCTTGGTCGTCTCCTCCGCAGCTGCTCTGATGCCGTCGTCCCTCAAAACCAGCCCGGCCCCACGCCCTTTCGTTCGGCTGCATAAAATCTTAGAGCTTCTTTTTTTTTTTCTTTTTTTTTTTTTTTGCAACTTGCAGAAGGTAAAATCAGGCAAACCAGGATCCGTGACCTGCAGGAGCCACCTTGGAGCACCTGAGCGAACCGGGCGAGTGGTTCGTTGCTGGCGTAGCTGAGCTGCGCTGGTGGAGATGCCAAGGGGTAGGGTGGTGTCTGGGTCGCAGCACCAGGGCAGGCGTAACCCCACTGATTCCTCTTTAATCATTTTTACCAGTTATAAACAGACGGGACATTTCACCACGCGGAGAATTTTTTTTCCCCTTTCCCTCTTAAAGTACAGCTGAAGGGGTGTCTGGGAGCTGAGTGCCACCGAGCAAACCTGCCCCGGTCCCGTGGCGTGGCACACGGCGGGGACACAGTGGGGTCCTTCTGCGACCTGCGCGGCTGATGGGAGCAGCCGCAGTGCTGAGCCCGGGCGTCACGCGGTGGCCTCGCACGCGGCACTGGGGTTCGCTCTGTCGTTGTTGGATTCTCCGAGGTTCGGAGCTCGCTCACTGCCTGGGGGGTGGCTGCTGCTCGTGGGCACGGGGGCTCGGTCACCCACCCGACGCCCGTGTCCAGGGCTGGAGCTGGGGTGGGGGGAAGCGTGGATGAGCTCCTGCGGGGACTTCCTTGAGCCGTGGATCCGAGGATGCTGAGGTGCCACAGGCTGCAGCTCTGCAAAGCCACCTCAAAGCTCCTGCAGGACGCGCTTTCCTGGGATGTGCTGTTGAGGAAACACCAAACCTTCCCCGCTCGTACGCCACCGCCGAGTACGTGCTTGCCATGGAAGGTGCCGTGTGGCCTTTGCCTGGGAAGTGTCCACCAGCAGGAGGGCTCTTTCCCAGCCCGGCCGGGAGACAGCGGTTTGTTGGGGCTGTGTCCTCGTGCGCCGGTCGGGTTTGATTTTGGGGACCAGGGGTGGGAGCAGGCGACGGCCAAACGCCCCGTGCGAGCAGGGAGCTCTGGCAGGAGCGGACAAGGGCCGCGTTGCTGCCGTGGGTTGTTTTCTCCTGGGGAGACTTTGAAATAGCAGGAGATGGTGTTGTGCGACGGGTGGCGCGGTGGCTCCGCAGCCTGGTCCTCCCCAGAGCTGGGAGATGGTCCCCGCCGCACACAGGAGCCCGGAGGACCTCGGGAGGGGACCTGGTGGCGGGGCTGGGTCTCCAGGTCCTTGTCCCCCTCCGGCTGCTCTCCAGCCCCCCGGAGGGCAGGATGGGTGAGCGAGGAGGGGCGACATCTCCCTGCTGCGGCTCGGCTGGGCCCCGCCATGGGTACCCTGGTCGGACCCGCAGGGGCGGCCACCCCACGGTGGCCGGTGTGTCCCCACATCCGCGGTCCCCGTGAGCCGGGGCTGGCCGGGTCGTCCCTGGCACGGGGTCTGCGTTCACACGGGCAGGTGGACCAGAATCCAGAGCAGCTCCCTGCGCGGACGCGCTGCTCGGGAATAAAAGTCCCTTTATGCCGGAATAATTAGTGTACTCAGAGCACGCTAATTATTCTGGGATAAAAGTGACTTTTATTCCGGCAGAGTGTCCTCTCAAAGGGCCCTTTCTGCCCGCTCCTGGGGCACAATAGCTGCTCTGCTCCGTTTCCCCATCTCAGACAAAGTCCTTATTTGCGAAGCCAGCGAAATTGAGTTGACTAATGAATTAAGGCCAATGGTTTTGGCCTGGCTCCAGCGCTTTGAAAGCCTTGGCGAGCTGATGCCTGTCCCGGGCAGGAGGAAGCGCAGCCCCCTCCTCCCCCAGCAAAGCCCCCGCCGGCTGCGTTCGGCCCCGGGCTCCGCCGCCGAGCTCCGGCAGCGTCCTGCCCCCTGATTCAGCTGCCCAGATGAAATGCCTATTAATCTATAATGTGCAATTGCTTTATTGCACAATGCAGGCAGGTCTCTGGAGGAAGCGTTATCAGCTTTAGCCACAAGCCATAAATAACTGCCTCCGGTGCAGAACACTATATTCTGTTTGGGTTCCCAACTGCCCAGGGTATAAACATCTCACTTCTATTGCTAGGATAAATAAAGGGAGTAAAACCTTCCCAGCAGGTACAGGAGGTGGGGGCGCCTCCACACCAGTCCCCCCAGCTGGGGGGGTGTCTCGTGCCTGCAGCCGCTGCCCCCTCCCCATCCCTTGCTGGGGGCAGGAGAAGGGTCAGTGGGGGGGGGGAAGGGGGGGGATCAGGGCATCCCCCAGCAGCGATGGCCGGTGGCCAGGGATGGCTGTAGCCCATCCAACTGCACCAGGAGGACTTAAAGCCCCTTTCTCTTGGCTGCAAATGCTTTTTTCTTTTTTTTTTTTTTCCTTTTTTTTTTTCCTTTTCATTTAAATTGCAGATAAGCTGCAAAAAGAGAAAGAAATGAAAAAAGCGTGATTCTTCCTTGAAACACCCTCCGCTGCGTGGCTGGAGCCTGCCCCTCATGCACCTCCCCACCATTTTTTTTTTTCTTCTTCCCCCAGTTCTGGAAATGCTGCGGATTTGTTTCATCTGGTTCCATCTCCTGCCATTTTTCAGCTCATTCTTCTGCGGACCTCTCTGTGGGGCCGGAGGCAGGAGGGGGATCGCGCTGCAGCACAGATCTCCCAGCTTCTGAATTTGGTTTAAAATGCGAATTTTTTTTGTGTGTGTGTGTTTTTGGTTTTTTTTTTTTTTTTTTTTTTTTAATTCATTTTAATTTAAA
>VZSF01000791.1:0-76501 GCA_013398295.1 Chionis minor | reverse complement strand
TTTAAATGCATTTCATCTGAAGGCAGCGGAGCTGCCGGGGAGCGGGAGGGGAAGGGGCTGGGCGGGGGGGGAGCGCATTCCTCCCAGCGCATCCAGATTTCCTGATGCGTGTTCGCATTTAAATCGTCTCCCCCTGGATGTGTTTGAAGTCAGGTGACCGCGGTGCTGCCGGGATGAAAGCCGCCCTTGGGAGCCACAATATGATTTTATTCCCCTTCCCCTTCCCCCTCCCCGCCGGGGACGGATGCTCGCGGGCAGCCTCCATCTTCCCATCTTCTCCCCACGCTGCCCATCCCTCCTCTGTCTGCCCCTCTCCTCCCTTCTCTGAGCTGGGGGGCAGCGGTGGCAGGTCCTGCAGCCACTGGAAATCCTGTCCCAGGGTGGAGGCGTCGGGGGGCTGCGCTGGGCGGGTGCCAGGGACGGACCCTGGGGCTCCTCGGGGCGCTGCGGCGTCTGCCGGAGCTTCTCCCTGGCGCGCTGGGTTGTGCCACCTCTCCCTGCCCCAGCCGTGGGGACGCTGCTGCCCGGAGGGGGCTGGAGCTGGGGTCGTCCCCAGAGGGGCACGTTGGTAACCGGTGCGGGAGCCCAGTTGCTCCCAGTCTTTGCCCTGGTGACCGTGGGGAGGGACGGGCGTCCCTGGCCATGCGCAGTGCCCGGATGGGCGACGGGAGGGTGTGCAGAGCACGGCCTCCGCGGGGGACGGCTGGGTGAAGCGCCGGGCTGTCCCCCGTGGGCGGTGGGCTCCCCCGGGGATCGGGCAGCTCCGGGCGAGCGGATGGGACCCGGTCCCGCCTGTCCCTCCCGGCAGTGGGGTCTGACGTGTGGGGTGATGGCCCCGACTGCGCCCCGCGGTGGGGCTGGGGGCAGATGGGACGGGACCTTCCGGTGGGTCCTGGAGGGCGTCCACCACTTTGGTCGGGGGAGAGGAGCTGGGACCAGGGATGGAAACCAGGGAAGGCTCCGGCACACTGTGGGCTGTGGCCGGGGGCTCTGCTGGCACTTTGTGTGTTCGTTGTTCCCAGCTTCCTTCCTCGGCGTCTCCGAAAACCCAGCGAGTCACGGCAAATCCGCTCCGGACCCCTTCGACCACCCCCCTCCTCGGCCGGGGCGCGCTTTTCCAGCCAGAGCCTTTCCTCAGAATGACGTTTTGCTGGTGTTCAAGCGTCTCTGGCAAAGCGGAGGCATGCTTTTCTTCACAAAATTGTCTTTTTTAAAAAAACAAACAAACAAGGCTAATGCCTCGTGATTGGGATGCAATAGTCAGACTTAAAACGAAAAGGGGGGGGGGGAAATGTATTTTAAAGTCAATATTTACTTAGCAATTGGACGGTCCCCTCCCCCCGGCCCTGCTGCGCATACCTGCGGCTTCTCCGGCGGGAATGGCCGGGAGCGCACAGCAACGTCATTCATGGAAGCGGCGGCTGGGATGGAGCAGCGGATCTGGTTTGAATCTTCCCGTTGGAGGGGGCCGGGTGGAAGAATTGCAAAAATGCATTTGAACTGTTTAGAGATCTTGTATTTAAAC
The DNA here is from genome assembly GCA_013398295.1 of Chionis minor. NCBI lineage: Eukaryota > Metazoa > Chordata > Aves > Charadriiformes > Chionidae > Chionis > Chionis minor. The sequence goes on along the minus strand of VZSF01000791.1, from coordinate 74,976 downwards.
GCAAAACAAACAAATAAGCCTTCCTTTCCCCTTCCCTTTGCAAAAAAAGTGCCTACAAACTAGGTTTTGTTATTTTAAATATCTCTTATTACCCTGTCTGGCTCTTTGGAGCCAAAGGACCCGGGAAATTTACATTAGTCGTCAGCTTGCAAATTCTGCGCAGGCTGCAGCGCTGCCCCTGCCGGGATTTGGGGTTTTAGCGTCGGCCTCGTGGCTTCAGTCCCAGACCCTGGGCCAAGGGAGCAGGGAAGAGCCGAGGGGTGCGTGTGCCTCCGGGCTTTATCCCTTCCTGGTGTCTGTCCCATGGCTGCAGAGAAGTCAGAGGAGTCCTGAAAGCACCGAAAAGGAGCAAGTCGCGGGTTTTTTTGGAAATTCATGGATGGTGTGGGGGAGAAAAATGAAAGGATAAGTTGACTCCGATTTTTGTGTTTGGCTAATTGGGCGAATGAGACGATCTTCCAGCTTGGTGCCATGGGACTGTGTGCCAGCGCTGCGGCGGGTCTCGCAGGGGACACAGGCTCAGCTGTTAGAGGGGAGTTGTGGTGGGCTCCGGCCAAGGGACATCCCGAGAGCTGAGTGGACAGGGCGGGATGATGGGACGGGCTCTCCCCGAGAAAGGCCACCAGCCAAAAGTGGCCAGAAGTGGCCAAAAGTGGCCGAAGTGGTGACTGGGAGCGGAGGAGATGGTAGCAGAGGCTTTGCCGGCGCCTTGGCTGGCGTTCAGCCTGCTTGGCGTGCACTGGCACACCCGTTGTGCCGATGCGCTCGCGATGGTGGCGAGCTTGCGGCAGCGCGACGGGGCCGGAGCTCGGCAGACATCACCTCTGCTCACCGGGGCTTCACTGTCCCCCGCTGGTTTCCTGCCCGGTTTTTGCCCTCCGGAACAGCCTGGAGGAGATTTTTGTTTAGCCGAGGCAAAGCGCCGGGGGTGTCCGTCCGGGTGCGCTGCCTGCGTTGCCGGGGGTCCACGGGGGCTCAGCAGCCCCTGGGACCCGTCCTGGCTGAGTCACCGCCGGAGCCCGGCCGTGTGCCGGGAGGGTTTGCGGAGTTCAGTGCCGGGCTGTTTGCGCAGCGCCGAGGTGTGTGCTTTGGCAGCGCCTCGCGGGGAGATGGGGTGTGCGAGCGAGGAGGGGAGGGGGTAGCTGGGGACGGAGACCTGGGAGGAATGCGGAGTGGATTTATTTTGCTCCCTCTCGAGCTTTCTTCCCCCCCCGCCCCCCCAGCCCCGAACATCTGTTTTGCAAATCACGCTCATTCCAGTCCGTATTTATGGCCAGCGCTGTTTCCTTTGCAGAGCAGCGGCCAGCCACCGCCTCCCGAGGAGGGGAGGAGGAGTTGGGCTGAGGAGGAAAGTATGGCTTGCTCGGGGAAGTTGTTCTGGAGTGTTTTTGTGGTTTTCTTCCAGTCTATCTAGGTTTTTATGCCGCGCTCATCTGTGCACTGAAGGTGATTTGGCTCCGGCTCAAGGTGAAGACCTCCTGCTCGCCTGCCTCCCAGAATAGCCCGTTTAAATGGAAGCGTAGATTTCTTGCTTTAGGCAAGAATGAAATGTGTTTGGTTGTGTTTCCGTAACAGCCCTTTTCCCCACCCACATTCCGTGTCCGTGGGCAGCCGCGTGGGCTGCGGGAGGCGCAGCCGGGCGCTCGGTCCTGTCCTGCCTGGGAAGACCCCGCTGCCGCTCCGCACCCCTGGGGGGGCGTTTGCTCCCACCTCCCACCGGAGAAGAGGTGTCCCCTTTCTTGCACCCAAATAGCCCTGGGTTTAGTACAATTTTTTCCCCTCTGTCCCCCTTGAATGAGTTTAGAGCAGGGGTCTCTCCTCTGGCTGCCAAAAAGGGACATGCTTTGGGCGGCCGGCTCTCGCAGCTGTCCCGGCCCCGCTCTGAGCCGGCCATTGTGCGCTGCATGAAGGCGCCTTTATTCTCCGACCTGGAGCTCCGCTCTCCGCTGCCATTGCCACTTCTGCTGGTGCGGCTGCCTGGCTTTCGGAAAGAAATTTGGCTCCGTGTGAAGGATGCATTAACAGACACCTTCCCTAATTGTCCACCTGGCACCGAGGCATCTCGACACTTACTCTGGGGCCATTTAACTTGCTGGGAACACGCTGTGCAAAAACAGAAAGCGCGTGGGGTTGCCGAGGAGCCGGGAGAGCTGGCTGCCGCGAGGGGAAGCGGTCTCCTTCCCTCCCCCTGTGCGGAGCCGCGGCGGCCGGCGTGCAAAGCTCTAGAGACCACGAGGCCTCGCGCTGCCGCAGCTTTCCTTGTGTTTGGGCACGGCGGAGGGTGGATGGTCGGCCGTTTGAGGGGGCTGCGGGTGCAGCTTCGCGGTGGCTGAGCGTGCCCTGCGGCGGCGAGGAGCGTCAGCTCCCAGGGGTCTGCCCGTGCCGGGGCAGGGATGGAGCTGGAGCGTCCCCACCTCTGAGAAGGGGGGGAGTGAGCAGGGAGTGAGTGTGTCCTGAGGGGTGGCTTCCCTCGGCGGCAGCCGTGACACCTGTGCAGCTTGACAAAGCACGTGCGAGCGAGTGATGTTTCAGGGCTTGGAAGAAATCCCGTGCGTTCTGCTCCTGCGCGGGGGAGCTGCTGCCGGCAGCGCGGGAACCTGCGCTGCCGCGGTGCGAGCGCGGCCGGCCAAGGCGACAGGGCTGCCCTGCAAGGTGCTGGCGCTCAGGGACGCTGGTCCTCGAGCGAGGAGCCAACCTTCCGTGTGGCCGGTGAGCATCTCTGCTCCAAGACTGGTGTCTCCGATGCAAAACAAGACCCTGCCCGGGCTCTGGTTTCTCCTCCGGCGTAGGCGCAGCCCTGCAGGGCTGTGAGCGGCTGGGATGGGGCAGCGCAGGTTGGGAAACGCGTGCCGGGGGTCTGCCCTCCGCTGGTGGGTCTGCCCGCTCCCCGCGGGGGCAGGAGGTGGGTGGGAGGAGATGGTGGCTGCTGTTGGCCCGGCAGGTTCCTGGGTGCTGGCTGCGGTCGGCTCTGTGGTTGTGGCAGCCGTAGGTCACTTTGTGGCTGCTGGAGACCTGGGAGGATGAGGGAGAGCAGGAAATCCAAGGGAGCGTTGGTTCTTTGCTGTGGTTTTCTTAATGAATCTTGCATTTGGTACGCTTGTGGCTGGGAGACGGAGGCGGAAGATGAGCTCCTCCGGGAAGAGGGGGCGGCAGAGCCGGCTTTGGAGGAGAGCCGGTTGCAGGAGGCGCCGGTCCCCACAATCCCAGCCCTGCGCTGCTGCATCCTGCAGGAGGAAAGGAACAGGCTTGGTCTCCAAGTCATTCCTCACCTAGAGAAGGTGGGGGGGGCGGAGGAGGGGGAGGCATCTGCTCGTAACTGGGGATGTTTCATCCATTTTGATACATCCAGTCTCCATCTTGATTGCGCTGAGCTCCCTGTCGTGGTGTCGACCCTTTCCCTCTAAGCAACGGCTCCAACGCTGCTGATACTTTAAAGAGAGAAGGGAAGCGAGATTTGTAGGAGGTGGTACTCTTCAGTCAGAGCAAATGACATCAGACAAAGCCCTTTTGAGGCCGGAGGAATAATTAGTGTCGTTACATGGTGGGGAGAGTTCCCTCCCACCCGTTAGGAACCAGGATTTGGATGGGGGACCAGACCTTCCCAGTCCTCTTCCCTCGCAGCATCCCCGCGCTGCAGACGCGGGGCATTTCCTCGGCATGGCAGGAGCTGGAGAGAAATCACGGCCCCGTCTCCGCTCGCCGGGAGCCCGAGGGTGCGCTGGGCTGTGAAACGCGTGAAACGAGCTGCAGCGCCGGCGGCGGCTCCTGCCCGCGGTGCTGCTCGGCGAGGTGGATGCGGAGACCCTCCTTCCGTGGGCTGAGCACAGAGTTAAGTGGATCCTTGAAGCAGAAGACTAGGGATGACACGAGAAATGTTGAGGGAATTGAGTGTGTTTGGCTGCCTTTCCTTTTAACAAACATTCACAGTCGCATTTCGTTGGGTTTTCAAGATTTCCTGCCTTCCCAAGGGCTCGGGCTCACGGCTCCGAGCAGAAGCTGCAGTCGGCGTGGAAGTGGTCACTGCGGAGAGCTGGATCTCTGGGAAGAGAGTGAAATGCTGAAAGACTGGCAAGAAGATAGCTTGGGCTGGGGGGGTTGTGGGTGATGCCGTGGCATCCCGGCGAGCCGGCGGCTCTGGTACCCCCGTCTGTGTCACGTGCACGGCTACGTATGCATGGACTGGGGGGATGGCTTCCAACTGGAAGCGGGGAGATTTAGATGAGATATCAGGAAGAAATTCCTGGCTGTGAGGGTGGGGAGCCCCTGGCCAGGGTGTCCCAGAGCAGCTGTGGCTGCCCCATCCCTGGAGGTTCAAGGCCAGGTTGGACGGGGCTGGGAGCGACCTGCTCCGGTGGGAGTGTCCCTGCCCGGGGCAGGGGGTGGAAGTGGATGGTCTTTGAGGTCCCTTCCAACTCCCACCATTCTGTGATTCTGCGATTTTTTCCACGTTTGGCGCTGCCCCCCCCCGCCGTGGGTCGGCCAGGAGAGACCGTGGTGTGGCGGGGGCTGCCTGGCAGAGCGCAGCCCGGTGGGGCTGGGGGCGAGCGGGGGTCTCTGCCTCCCCTCCCCGCCGCGGCCCTTCGGCAAGGGCAGCCGTGCAGCGTGTGCCGGGGGGGAGCGGGGTGGATGGAAAACCCGTCCTGCTGCCGGTGCTGTCTTTGTGATTTAAAAATGTTACTTTTTAATTTGTTCTCATTTGGGTTTTCTTATTTTTTTCCCTGTCTTTTTTACTGTCTAGCATGGAAAATAAACCGCCTTTGGCTCCCAGGAGCTAATTCATCCAAGTTAAATGATCTTTAAAATCTGTTAGCGCATCACGGATCTCGGTTCCTGTTTTCTCGCAGTGTAATTAATGCTTCAGTTTAAATTTTCTCCTTTCCTTAGGGGCAAGGTTGATGGATCTGATGCCAGGCTAAAACTTTTGCTGAGCCATTAGAAAGAAATCAAACTAAAAGCAATCCAGTCCTTAATTTAAATTTTATTTTTTTTAAATAACTTGTCTTTGGGAAGAAACTGATCTTGTTTATTATCATTATTTCTTTTCTCATCCAGCACCGAAGACATGTAGCCCTAAACAGTTTGCATGCAAAGATCAGATTACGTGCATATCTAAGGGCTGGCGCTGTGACGGGGAAAAGGATTGTCCGGATGGCTCGGATGAATCACCCGATATATGTATGTATGCCTTTCCTTCCTAATCATGTTCTTTGGTTTTGTTTCATCCATTCCCTCCTTGCACGGTCCTTCCAGGGTCCCAAACAGGCGGCATCACGCAACTGCTCTACCTCAGCTCCTGTTTCTCCCATAGTGCCAGGAGCCCACAGCACCTCGGGGGGTGGGTGCCGCTCGCGGCGAGGGTGCAAGCCGTCCATCTGTCCGTCCGCCCTTTGTCTCCCGAGCTGCTGCTCCGGGGGCCTCTGCCTCTGGGGCCGTGATCCGTCGTAACAAAATAGCCTCCTGGGAAGGGGGTATCACTGATTTATTTTTTGTTTCCATCAAAATAGGTTTACATGAGGAAAGCAGAGCCTTGCAGGCGAGGACGCGGCGAGCCCCGGCGCTGGGCAGGGGCACGGGGTCAGCTCTGCCGCGGCAGCATCCCTTCCCCGAGCGGCTGCACTGCCGGTGCCTGGCGTTTAACGGGTGCTTGGGGCGAGGGCTGGGATGAAGGGAGGAAGGAGATCTCTGGGAGCGCTGGGGAACATCGGAAAAGCCACACAGCTTTCCCCAGATGTGTTTGGATTAGGATGCTGTGTTGGCTTTACTGGTTTTGTCCCAGGCTGTTGGAGCTGCTCTGCTGCCGCGGAGCCGGTGCTGGGGAGGCTCCTGCCTCAGATGGGGCATTTGGGTCGCTCCGGAACCGGGCTGGGTTAGATGGGGCGCGGGAGTTGGGGACGGGGTACGTGTGTCTGCACGGGGGAGCGAGCCAGCGCCACGCTGGCGCCCAGGGCTCTGTGGGGATGGCGGGTGAGCCAGTCCCACGGCGCCGCGCTCTGCCGGGGCCTCTGCTCTGGCTGGGCTGGAGCAGGGAACCACCTCTGCCCGTGTCCCCGTTTCTCCCTCTGTCTGATGAGCGAGGCTGGGCTGCCCTTGCCTCTCCGGAGCAGCCTCGTTGGGTAGTTTCACGGTGTCAGGAAAGCAGCCGCGAGATGCTGGGCTGCGGGACAGCCACAGCCGCGTTCCTCCCTGCCGCTGCTCGCCAGCGACCAGCAAAATCCTCTCATCCTCTGTCCTGGAGATCCTTCCCAGACTCCTGCTTCCCGCTGCACTTGGCATAAAGGTCTCCTCCAAAGCAGTTTCTGGTTCGGCAGTGGGGTTATTTATTTCTTAAAGCAAAATGATGCAACCGTCCCCTCCGTGGGAGGGATGAGGGGGCTGGGATGGGCTGTCTGGCTCCAGTCAATCAGCAGCCCTGGAAAATTACTGCGGGAGGACTCGGAGGCCCTTCCCAGCTGGAAGAAATCCGTCCTGATTGACATATTCCGCTTGCTGCATGTGCCTGTGCCTGCTTCACCACCCCCCCATCCGTTCGGACAGGTGAACGGAGAACGGGCCCTTTGGATGCTTTTCCCCCATCCCCTTCTTCCTCTTTCTTCACTGCCAAGGCACCACTGGTGGGGGCTGGCAGAGTCTGCCCCCAGGGCGGCTGCTACTGCCCCGGTGGGGGCAGGAAAGCGTCGGTGTCCTCCGCAGCGGGGCTGTGAGCATCCCCCGATGCTGCGCCAGGCGCCTGCAGCCCGAGGATGCACCTTGTGTCCGTCTGTCCAGGCGTTGCAGCCTCGGGGCCGAGGTAGGAAGACGCTCTCAGGTTTGCTCAGAGTCCTGAGGCCTTGAGCACCCGCAGCTCCTGCTGGGGGAGGCTCATTCCTGGGGGGCGCAGGACCCGCGCGAACCATGTGCCCCTCGGTACATGCTCGGGGCTTCCAGGACAGGCAAGTGGGAGCCTCTTGTGAGACATAGACCAAAACCCAGCATTTCCCCTCTCCTCGCCCTGCCACCACGTGTGGGACAGAGTCCATGCGTTTCCATCCCCACCACAGACCCTGAACTTTGGAAACGCTCTTTTCCTGGGGAGCGGTTCTGTCCCCAGCTGAGATTTGGGGACCCGGAGGGGTTTGTCCTTTCTAAGGCATTCTGCTCACCTTCCCTAAGTTCCTCCTGTAAGCCCCAAGACTGCGTTGCCCTGGGGAGCACCAGCAGGGACCCAGAAGGACGCTGCGCCCGCCGGGACGTGGAGTTGGGATCGGCAGCCGTCGCTGCAGGCTCCTCTGCCCCAGCGGCCGGGCAGCGCTTGGCGTGGGGCTGGTGCAGGTCTGGCCTGGCGCTTGCCTGCGCCTGCCTGTGCCTTTCCCGTGGGCAGGGGGCGTGCGTGGAAGTTGTGCCTGCTGCCTGCCTGCTCCTGCCCAGGCTCGCGCGAGTGGCGTCCGACCTGTTGGCACACGCAGAGCGCGGAGCCCGGTATCTCCGGGCTTGCCAGGCAAGCTTTTCTCACGCCACTTCGGCACCGGGGTTTCCAGCAGGCTCTCATCCTCCTTATCTTTTTGGCAGGGAGAGAATGACTTTTATTACTATTATTTCATCTCTTTTTTAAGCCTAGGCTGCAAACGCAGCTCTCGCGTGCTGCTTGGCGCACCCTTTCGCGCCCTGGCAGAGCGGCAGGGTTATTTACATTGCACTAATGTACTCATGTCAGAGTCTCTTGAAACGCTGTCTATTATGTGTGAGGTTTTCCTCCCTGGGGAATCCTTTTAAGTATTTGCAGGCTTTGCTTACATGTTATCTGAGCATAGGAAGAGTCCCCTTTCTGAGCTTGGTGCGGTGCTTGTGTCTGTTCAAGTGGCTTATACCCAGTTCCTGCCCAGTCAGTCTTTTTTTCACTCCACGGAGCTTTCCTGGGGGGAAAAAAACTTGGACGAGAGCCTCTGTCCTGTTGAAAATCAAAGGAGATGAGGGGCTCTGAGAAATGAATTTGCTGTGGCTGATCTACGGCCGTCATCTGGCCGCTGCGTGCCGGCTGGCCTCGTGCCTGGAGCTCTCCCAGCTCAGCCGGGTGCCCTGGCCAAGCCGGGGGTTTGCCCGCGAGCGGGACGGCCGAGCTGCCAGCATGCGTTCCTCTGGCTGCGCGACAGCGGTACCGTTGGCTTCAATGCAGACGGATCTGCGGATCCGCGGCCTTTGGTCGCCTGGATGTTTGCAAGGATTCAGCATCAAGTGGTTCCTTGGTCCGGGTGCTGGATCTGCCGATGGTGTGGCCCTGCTCGGGTTCGGACGTGTCTCGAGCGAGCCCGTTGTCTGCAGAGCCTTTGCTCTCCTTTTCCTGCGGCGCTAGCGCCGGGTGCAGCCGGGAATCAGCAACGGGACCTTCCCTGCCTGAGCTCCACCAGTGCTCGGCTGCTGGTGCTGCCATCTGTTCCGGCAGGGTGAGCGGGACCGTCCCGCTCCCAGCTCCTCCTGTCCCTTTCCTTGTCCCGTTCCCCCACGTCCGTGTCTCTCGGGGCTGTTGCCACATCAGCTACAGGCTGCATGTACAGGAGGAGGAACCGCTTTTCTTCTTTCCATCTTTTTTTTTTTTTTTCCAAGTGGTTTTTAGAGGTTAAAAATTCCTGTCTAATTCGGCTCCTTGGGGTGTACCACAAGCTTGTCACATGTAATAAATTGGCTCATTTATTAGTGCACCAACACAGTCAAAAGCAAACAAAGTGGCTTGTAGATTAATCCTGCCCTGTTTGTGATAAGTAGTTTGATCCGCGCTCTTTGCAGGGGAATAATGGACACGGCAGATCAGTTTTGACTGATGAACTGTGCACTTCATTTCAGTGCCTTCATTCTTTTGGCCCGCATATTGATACCACTTAATTAACCCTTAATTTGCAATTACTCGGTGCCCAGATAGCACAGTTGTTCTGCCCTCTGTGAAAAACAAACACCATAAAGCAGCATCTGGTGAGGAATTCTCCCAGGAATCGTCTCCCGGATGTCCTGGATTGGGGTTGGGAAGGAGGAGAAACCCATGTCCCTGGTGGCTGTGATGGAGCCCGGGAATCCTGGGCTCTGTATCCCCCATCCTGGCAGAGCCCAGTGCCAAGCCAGTCAGCCTGCTGGAGCCACACTGGAGCGTGTTTGACGCGCAGCCCGTGTGCAGGGCAGAGATCTGGCATCTGGAGCCCGTTAGGTTTCCGTTTGTTGGGCGCCTCTTGTGCAAGAAGAGGCACACGTGTGTCAACAGCCCCGAGTTAGTCACTTTGCACAAAATGGACATTCAAAAAGGGATGAAGCTTTTGCCGTGGCGGGTTGGGGAACCTTTCTGCAAGGCCGGGGGGTTGTGCACTCTTAGCAGGGACGTTCCTGGGCTGCTCCTGCCATGGGAACCTCCTGCCCGTCTCTGTGGGAGCTGCTGCATGCCGGGCGCTGGGGCGGCTTGTTGGACGTTTCCTGCTGGACTTCAGTTCTGCAAAGGTGTTGGTGTGTTTGGGAAGGGCAGAGGAGAAACCCAGCCTGCCCCGGCTGCTCCGGCAGCAATTTGCTGTTTCACAGCCTGGAGGAGGAGGGACGGGTGCGCAAAGGCGTCTGCCCGGGATGTGCTGAGGGATCTCGTGCGGGGTCAGGAGAACCACGGGGTCGGAGCCAGCAGGTCCCATCCATCCCTCACCCAAACTCGCCCTCCCCACGTGTGCTGCCGAGCGCCCTGAGCCCCGCTGGGGCAGCACCTCCTGGGAGCCAACAGCACGTCTCGTGCAGCCGCGCAGTGACAGCTCGCGGGGTCAGGAGCACGTTGGCGTGGCAGGAACCGTGGGGATGGGGATGCGCTGGCACACAGAGCGCCGGGCTTCACCCTGCGAGCTGTGCGTGACGTAACGCTCCTCTCCGAGGAGAATTTAAGCTTATTTAGGACAAACTCCACCAGTGGAGTCTTAGATGAAGGTGACTGCTGGTCTCAATAGCTGTCTAAAACGGGGCCGAGCCTGGACAAAGCGCTCGGTGCACGATGTGCTGCAGGTTCACTTCTCGGTGCGTACCTGGTGCATCGCCTGCTGTGAAGGACGGGGTGGTCTGCGGGGAGCTCGGGGAGCTATTTTTGCCACCATCCCTGCTGCCAGCAAGGCCGATGCGCTGCCTGCCCTGCTGATGTGAGGGCAAGGCACAAACAGCCCCTGTCTCCCCATAGAATGGGATTTCAGTGTTTGGCTTGCACGCTGCCATTGACTCAGCAGAGGCGTGTTGGTGGCTCCAGCGAGAGCTGGCAAAACTCTGCGTGTTCAGCCCTAAAGCCAAACTTTGGTTTGGGGCCAGGGAGGAGAGGAGAGCTGACAGAGGGGAGTTGGGCTTTGCAGATCTCTGTGGTCCGTGTGCTGTGCTGTGCCGTGCCGGTGGGCTGCTGACGCCGAGCCGTGCGGTGCCAGCGCTATGCCAGGGCTTGTGTCACCCCGTCACCCCCAGGCAGCTGTCTTCCAGCCCAGGGTGAAGCAGCGTTAGAGCCAGCACGTTGGTGCAGCTTTTAATGGGGTTTCAGGATCGATTTATGGTGTATTTTGTTGTTTGTCTCAATGCTATGCTTCTTTTCAGAGAAGCTTAAAAACAAAGCCTTGCTTCTTTTGTAATTTTTCTAGTTAATAATGGAGATTAAGTCTCCTTGTGTTGTGTTGCTCTGGTTCTTAATGACCCCCCACAAGTCTGCGGGCACAGCAGCCTCTTAATAAAGAGCGTGTTGGCACCTGAGGGGGTGCTTGGGGTGGCGGGGGGGGCCGGGGTGCCAGAGTGCCTGGTGCTGCCTGATCCCGTGTGCCCTCGGCCCTCCCAGCAGTGAGGGGTGCCCGGAACCATGTGTCCGGGCAGCCAGGAGTGGACTTGACCTTTGGGAGCTCGAAACGGGGAGTCTGGGGCTGCTGAGGTCCGGGGTCACCTCCTTCCCCAGCCCGGACCCCAACCCATCAAGCCGGCTCGTGCCCGAGGGTGCGCACTTGGCTGACGGTGGTCTCTGGGGCTGGGCAGAGGGTCCCCATCTGCCCCGGCTGCTCTCGGTCACCTTGCTTTTTGCATGATGGCTATGGAAAAGGGAAAGTTCACTCCAGACGGGTCACACTTCTCTGGAGAGCAGCGCCCGCAGCGCTCCTGCCTGCTTTGAAAGGGAAATCCAGTGTCTGTTAATGAGCTTCCTCCAGGGAGAGCTGGAGATGCGGGAGGGGGCAGAGCCTGGTTGGAGTCTTTTCTGGTGGCCTTTTCTGGCCTCCACCTGCCGTGGGAGACAGCCGAGAGGATTTGGGACTGGCCTTGCTGGGTGGGTGCTGCTTTTGCTCTGGGGCATGTGCCGGGCGGGGGAATCCAAACCAGGGAGGATTTACCATGCGTCTGGGCAGAGGGAATCACGGTGTGTTCACACGGTTGCCACCGGCGCAGTGCAAGGGTGTTCCCACAAACGTCCTGGGGAGTGAGAGGTTCCCTGAACCCGTGTCTGCCTGAAGAGCTTTTGCCCAAAATCTCACTGTGTGATGCCGCATCCTGCGGGTGGTGGTCACTGCTGGAGAGCCACGGCAGAGCAACATGGGGGGCTGAGAGTTCCCTCGAGGGTTTGAGTGTTTCCTGCGGGCGCTGGGGTTGTGGCGCCTTCATGCTCTCCCTTCGGTGACATTCCTGCCTTTTGCTGTCTTGCAGGTCCTCAGAGCAAGGTGTCTCGATGCCAGCCCAACGAGTACAACTGCCTGGGCACGGAGCTCTGCATTCACATGAGCAAACTGTGCAACGGGGTCCACAACTGCTTCGACGGCTCTGACGAGGGGCCGCACTGTCGGGGTAGGTGTCTGGGGGGGACGGTGGTCAAAGAGGGGCTGTGGGTAGGGGGGCTGCCCCAGGAGATACTGCCCTTTCCTTCTTTCTTCCACCGCCATGGTAAGAGTCACGAGGTCCCTGGTTGTCCCCGGTTTCTGTACGGTGTGAGCCCCAGGTTGGTTTGGTTTAATGGCTTCACGCCGGTGCCACCGTGTTCTGTGCTCCCGTCTCCCGGCAGGGCAGCTCAGCACCGGGCTGGCTGGTGGCAGATCCAGAGATTAGCCAGAGCCGCCTGCAAGTGAAATGCCCGTCATTCCTGAGCCTGCAGGCCATTAAATAGCTGCATTGTCTCCTGGGTTTAAAAGCTTGGAGGGCTGGGGTTCTGGTTCAGATAAGAGATACCAGTATGTTTTTTTCCTAATTTCCAGGAGCTTTGTCCCCCCCGCTCCAGGCCTGTCCCCTGTTGCTAATCCTACTGGAAAACTCTCCCTAAATCAGTGTGTGCCTGCTTGCTGGTGCGCAGATTAGTCGCTCAGAAACGCGTGTCCTGGGCTGACCCCTGGAGCTGGGTCTCTGCAGACTCCGGGGGAGCGGCGAGCCTGCTCTTCTCCCAGCCCTTCCCCTGCCCGCGGCGAGGGCTCCTGCCCCGCTCAGCGCAACCAGCTGTGGGACACCCTGCCCCGGAGGCTCCCACCCGCCTGGCCGGCACTGAGCTCCGCTGCGCTGCCCAGATCCCACGGGAGGAGCATGGGGCGGCTTCTGCAGCTGTGCCCGAGCTGACAATTAATATTTGGCGATTAGTTCGCGTTACTTAAATAGGATCTGATTTTCCACGGCTGGGCAGCACCTGACGGGGGCTGGGTGCGGGCAGGCTCCGTGCCAGGACAGTTGCCACTCACAGGTTTGGGCACGCTGGGGACGTTAAGCCCTCGCTGGTGCTTGTGCCGGATGCCGAGATCCCCCTTGCCCGCCGGACGGAGCGGCCGACCTGGCGGTGCCGCCCCGGGGAGGCATTTCCTTGCGGCGGGACGGAGCCCCGGGCCTGGGGACAAGCGCTGTCACCCCGGTTCATGTGCCGCGTGCTCCCTCGCAGCGGGCGGGAGGTTTGTCCCGCCGGGATGCAAGGATGAGCCGGGGAGCCTCCGCTGCCCTCGCGGACACCCACGGGGTGGAAACGCCATCAGAGCCTCTGGGCTGAGACTCCCCCCATCGCCCCCCTCCTGCAGACCCAGCACTCTTGGGGTTTTTTTGCTGTTTTTTGGATGCACGCAGTGCTTTAGCTGCGCGATAAGAATCTGAAATGGATAGCTGGGCCTGCCGGAGCTGATAAACCTTGTAAACAACTCGGCTGGGTCCTGCCCAGCTCATTGAGCGGTTCCACATGTGTGAGGGGCAGGATTTTCGCGGTGCCTGGGCGCTGCTCCCCCGTCCAGCCCCGGCTGCGAAGGGGGGACGTGGGAAGGGCCGGGTGGTTCCGGTTTGGAGAGGCTGGCGGCTGCCGTTTCCCCTCCACCAGCGGATTTGCTGGCACCCAGTTCAACGCCCTTCGAGCACCCGAGTGACCGGGTCGGGCAGGGCGAGGAGAGGAGAGGGGGGAGAAGAAAACAAAACTCAACATAAACCAACTTCCCCAACAAAGGGCTGACAGCGCGTCCCTCGCAGCAGGCCAAGGAGGGCCGTTGCTGGATGACCTTGATGGAGTTGGAGGCTGCTGCTGTTTATGGCGGGCAGCCCTGGCCTCCCCCTGCCCGCGAGCAGCGCCCGGGGCGTTATTGGTGCTTATTGTGACTGCTAATGGAGGCGGTGAGCCAGACAGCCACGTCTCCGGTCCCAGTTTCTCCCTGGGGCTGCCCGACCCTGACCCTGGCGCTGGTGCTGCTGCCTCCGCAGGGGGACGGGCAGCTGCGAGCTCCGGGCTCTCCGGTGCTGCCAGCCGGAGCGCTCCTCGGCTGCTGGCACCGCTGCTTCTCTGGCGCCAACGTGGTCCCCGGGCTCCCTGCAGCCCTGCTTAGAGGGAAGTTGCTGCGGAGAGGGCGCGGCGGATAAGTTCAACCCAAAGCCTCTCCGGGATGTCCATGTCCCCCAGGATACCCCAGAGCCGAGTCCTGTGCCGCTCTCCTGCATGAGGAGCACGGGGTCTCGATGGCTGCGGCCAAACGGGCTCCCGGCGGGAAGCAGCGGCGCGTCAGCGGCTCCAGGGAGCGGCTGGGGCTGCTCAGACCCCCCCTCTCGCGGGGCAGCTGCGTATCCGTTATGGCCTCCCCTCCCTCGGCTGAGGGTCTTGGTCCTTCCCTCCTCACCGGGGAGCCGGGGACAGCGTGGAGGCAGAGCCTGGTGGGTTCCTGGGGGTCCCCTTCACCCAGCGCTGGGGCCCGGGCACCCGTCCTGTCCCTCACCCGAGCATCCCTGAGTGACATCCTCTCTCTGTCTTCCCTGTCCCCTCAGAGCAGTTAGCGAACTGCACGGCACTGGCCTGCCAGCACCACTGCGTGCCCACGCTGAGCGGACCAGCCTGCTACTGCAACAACTCCTTCCAGCTGGCCGAGGACAGGAGGAGCTGCAAAGGTCGGTGCGGGGTGGGCAGCGCCGTCACCCCCAGCACGGCGTGTCCCGGCAGCGGTGCTGGGGCTCGGCCGTGCGGCCGAAGGGACTTGGGGCTCAGCAGACCCCGACCCCCAGGGGGGAACGCGGGGCTGACGGGACGGGGCTCTGCCTCCCTGGGGCCGTTCCGTGGATGCAGCTCCTGAAAGCCGGAGGGAGGAATGTTGGCAGGGAGTAAGGAAGAGGCTTTGCCTTTGTCTGTGGAGTCAGGGGCCAGCGCTGAGGCTTGTATGTGCTCACGGTGTCCGTGCCTCAGAGGATGCTGGAAAACAGGGGAGGGTCAGCGACGAGTGATCAGATCAACGCGATGCCTGGAAACAAGTCTGGAAGTGCGAGATTGCGGCGGCTCCGTCGCTTTCGTTTATCTGAGCAGAGGTGAAAGGGGCCTTTATCAGCTCCTGCACGCACCTCTGGGGGCAAGAGCTCTCCGGTGGAGACGGCTCTTTCATCTCGCAGAAGAAAGAGTAGCATGCAAGCCAGGGGTTTGAAAGCTGAAGATTAGAGAAATTCAGGCTGGAAATTTAGGTGCAGATTTTGCAGAGTGGGGGGGAGGGGCAGTGGATAATTAGGCCTTGAAAAGGCTCAGCTGTGAGGCAGGGATTGTCCTTTTGCTGCCCTGCTCTGGATGCGGGAGCAGAAAGCTGGGGGCTGCCCACAGATGTGTCGAGGTGACGTTGGCCAGGTATTCCTCTGGAGGCCATTGTGACCGTCCCTTCGGCTTGGGGATCGTATCGTCCCCTGCAGCTCTGCCTTGGAGAAAAGGGGGAGCCTTCATTCCCTCTTAAGGCAGGTAGGGAGAGACATTTGCTAGTCCAAACCTTGGGGTTTTTGCCTTCTTTTCCAGACTTCGATGAATGCACCGTCTACGGCACCTGCAGCCAGACATGCACCAACACAGAGGGCTCCTACACGTGCAGCTGTGTTGAAGGATACCTCTTGCAGCCTGATAACAGATCCTGCAAAGCCAAGAATGGTGAGATCCTTGACAGGAGACACGCGCTGCTTCTGGGCAGCTCTGCAAACCGTGGCCGCCTGCTGTACGTGTACCCCTGCCCCTGGTTTGCACTTCAGGGTGCTCTTGCCTTGAGGACTGTCCTGTGCTACCGCCTCCTTGCACGTGTTGGGCTGCGTGTCACGGTCTTGTTTTCACTCGAGCAGGAGGGCCAGGCTGACACAGCACTGGGGCTGTGAGCTTTGGGTGCTCTGCCGTGACCACCCTTCTCCCCTCCTTTCCCCGCCAGAGCCCGTGGACCGTCCTCCCGTGCTCCTCATCGCCAACTCCCAGAACATCCTGGCCACCTACCTGAGCGGAGCCCCTGTGCCCAACATCACCCCCACCAGTGCCAAGCAGACCACGGCCATGGACTTCAACTACATTGAAGACACGGTGTGCTGGGTTCACGTGGGTGACAGTGCCTCCCAGACCATCCTCAAGTGTGCCAAGATCCCCAACCTGAAGGGCTTTGTGGAAGAGCGCTCCATCAACATCTCCCTCAGCCTACACCGTGAGTGCCTGCTCCCCTTTGGGCCTTGCTCCCAGTCCTTGCTCCCCCAGTCCTTTCGAGAGCCCGAGTGTCCCCAGCCAGTGGTGAGCGAAGCAGGGCTGTGTTTTGGTAGGAGGCAGCTTTTCACAGGGCCAGGCACTGAGGCTTCAGCACAAACATAGCTTTTGGCTTTCCTTTTCCTTCTCTCTTGTTGTTTCTGACCAGTTTTGTGGTTTCTTTGTGTGAATATATGAGGAAAAATGATACAGCGAGGAACGGAGACGATACCTGCGTAGCGGGTTCGGGATCAGCAGTTCTCATTGCTTCCTCTTTTGGTTTGTGCCCTGCGTTCCCATCGCCAAACCCGGTGTTGGTCCCCACCCCAAGTAGTGACTGAGAACAAAGTCGTGACCAAAAAGTGCCGCATGAGTCACCGGCGTGAGTGGCAGATGGTGGTTTCGTTCTGCTTGTGTGTACCCAGCTGTAATGAGTGTGGTTACAGCTCCGTCTCCTGTTTGGGCTTGCTGGTCCCAGTTCAGCAGTCAGAACGGGAAGGAGAGTCACTTGCTGGGATTTTGATGCTCTTCCACTCAGGCCCGTGCCCGTGCCCGCTCTCCTGAGAGCCTCTGCCCGGTGCGGGGTCCCGCAGAAGCTGTGGACTTTGAGGAGCCTTTCGGATGTGCTGTCGCACGTGCAGTGGGGCTGGTGGGCGCCTCCGCAAGAGGGGAGGTGGGTGGGTGCCGTAGCCGTACAGCCGGGATGTGGGAAACTGCTCTTGGTGTGGTACTGTCCTTGATTTTGTCCTATAACACCACAGACCAAGTCAGTCAGGGTGGGATTGGCAGGATCTGGGGGTTGCGGTGTGTCACCACCAGGTTTTGCAGCCCTCGCTTCCCTGGTGTCATCCTCCCGCCGTCTTTGGCCTCCTGGAGTTAGGGGTGCTTCCGGGAGGAGGCTCTGCAGGGCCTGATGCAAGAGGGATCCCCTTCTTCCGCAGGGACGCGGGTGGTGTTCCGTGGTGAGCAATAGCTAACCTGGCAGATCAGAGGAACATGTAGGAACTGATCTTTGCAAATGAGTAAAGGTCTTGGGCGGATCTCGGAGCCGAGGGCGTTTCTCTGCCGAGGGCAATGTCAGGGTGCCCTGGCTGCCGAGGGGGAGCTGACGGAAGCCCTGGCTGACACGAGGGACACAAGCTGGGGAACCCCCGGTCCCTGCCGCCCCTCAGGCTGCGTTGGGGCTGGGGCTCAGCAGGCTCCGGCCGCTGCGCCCTGCCGAGGGTGTGTGCAGCACGGTTAATTTAAGCTTGCAATGTGTATTTTTAGGGCAGTGTGTATTTTTAGGGAGAGGCCTCACCCTTTGCTCTTGCAGGCGATAGCCTGAAATTAGGCAGCACAGGGCTCAGCTCCGCTCTCCGCTCCCCCTCGATGGCTTAAGGAGGTCTGCTTTTCCCTGCTCCTCCGGGCGCCTCTCCTAAGGCTTCCTCAGGCTGCATTTGGTCTCCCTGTAGCTCACCAGAGGGGCAGACAGCGGCGCCGTGTAAAGCTCCGGCTGCGCACTTCTCCTTCCCGTCAGGCTCAGTTCTGATGTTGTAATTTCCCGCAGCTGGGAGTTTCAACGGCGGCCACGGTTCGTGGACGGCATGAGAGCTGTGGGCTGCGGGTTGGCCCAGGGGAAGGGCAGCTGCTGGGGTTTGGGTGGGAGGTTCCAGGGTGTTCCTGAAATCCACCTGGGTGCCTTTCCACAGCTGACTCCCTGCACTGGGACGGTCCCGAGCTTTCTGGGGTGCCTCCGTCTGGCTGTGGACGACGCGAGGCTGAGGGTGCGGCAGCCCCAGGGACGGTGACCCAGCTCGTAA
This sequence comes from Chionis minor, assembly GCA_013398295.1. Classification (NCBI taxonomy): domain Eukaryota; kingdom Metazoa; phylum Chordata; class Aves; order Charadriiformes; family Chionidae; genus Chionis; species Chionis minor. The sequence continues at coordinate 57,273 of VZSF01000791.1, read as the reverse complement.
ATCGAGGTGGCTGCAGGAGGAGCAACCACCCTGGCCACGAACAAGCGGTGGTGAGGTGTCAGTGCAGGATCAGGACCTGCAGCAACAACTGCAGCCCCTCCGCCATGCCCAGATGAGGCCTGGCAGGCTTTTGGGGCGGTTGTTTGGGCTGCTGCAGCTCCAGGAAGTTAATCTGAGACACGACCTTTAATTATGGTCAGGAAGGGAAGGGAGCTTGTAATAAGAAGCGTGTTCAAGTCCAAACAAGAAAAGGTGCCTTGCTTTGCTTGGTCTCCTGATCGGTTGCGATAGCTCAGGGTGGGAAGAGGGGAACTCAGCGGACCGGGATGGGAAAGCACCTGCCCTTGCCCTGGGATGAAGGGAGCGTTCCCATCCACGGGGAAGGGGGACCAGCAGCTCTCGCGCACAGTCCCTGCTGCTGTTGGCTGGCGGCTGCTTGCAGAGGAGCTGCGAAGGGGTCCCTCCTCGAAGGGGTCCCTCCTCGGTGCGAAGTGCGAATCGGCCTCGGGTGTGGGCTGTGGAGCACAACCACACACCCGGGCACTGATTTCCAGCCCCGAGATGTGGGCTTGTGGTGTAGTCGTGCCATGAGCCCGCTTGCCCGCAGACTGCACTCTGGTGGGTACGTGCTGCCCGGACAGATGCGTGCCACCGGGAAACGCCGTGTTAGCAATTGCAATCCAACCTGCCCCGGAAGGAGCGAGAGTGCAGCTCCTGTGCGTCTCCTGGCAGACCATCCTCCTGCCCGGGGAGCGTGGCATGAAGGGCTCCCCCCATTCAGCCCCTCTGTGAACCAGCTCGGAGCTGCCGCCTCTGCCCTCCCTCGGGGACCTGCAGTAGGGACGCATCTCGGCACGTGCTGCGAGTGCCGTCCGTGGCAGGTTTGGGCGCAGAGTGGGTGGGAGCGGGGCTGCCCCGAGCTCTCCTTACACAGTTTTGCTCCTGGCAGGCTCTGCGGCTCTGCGCTGCGTTCGGCAGGCGGCTGCCGGTGCGGAGCTGCGTTCCTGCCCATGTGGCCTCGCCTCGGTCTCCGTGGGTCGGAGACATGTGGGGCAGGGTTTGTTCATGAGGACAAGTAAGTTGGAGAAATGAGTTTCCCCCAGCCCTAGGTCCGATTCTGGGGGTTGTGATGAGGAGATAATGTCACTCCCCTGCTCCTCTCTGTCAGGACACTGGAGAGACCTGTGAATCCAATTAGTGGTTTCCCTCTTTATTTGCTTCTTTATGGCATTATCTGCTAACAGCAGGAGTCAGGCTTCCCTGGTGCCTGCTGCTAATGGGGCTTGAGTTGGCATTTGATGGGGGAAGACTGATGCTGAAGGGCTGGAAATTAGCAGCCCCCAGCTGTCAGGGGTAGGTCTGGGCTGGTGAGATGTCACAGCCCAGCTCTGATAGCAGCCGTGCCTCCCTGCCTTTCTGTCCCCGCTCCCTTCCTGCAGAGAGATTAGTGTCACTTGTGTTGTGGGAGATGTGTTAAATGAATGCTATTAACAGGGCTTGGCAAGACCCACTGTACTCTGAAGCTTTACTTTTCCCCTGGTCCTTGCACTGCTAAACCCTTTTTTCCATCCGCAGTCTTGAGTACCGATGCACTTTTTCATGGTCACTGTCCCTTGGTTCCCAAATGCGCGCTGCCTGTGGAGGTTTTTCACAGGCAGTGATTTTCTCAGTTGATCTGAGCTGGCCGGTGCTCTACCCCCAGGTCTTTTTCCAGGGACATGCTAAAAATCAGAGACTGGCGAAGTCTTCCATCTATTTCTCTTACAAAAAAACCACCTCGTGTTGGAATTGAATTATTTCTCTCCGCCATCAGCTGGAGCCGCCCGCAGTGGCTGGGAAGCCCTGGGCACCTCTCTGGCTCGGGTGTGACGGGGAGGGCGCGTGGGGCTCGGTGCCAGCGGCTGCACTGTGTGGCCAAGGCAGCCCCTGGCACCGCTGCGGAGCGGCCGAACCCGCTGCAGGCAGGGGTGGGGGCGGCGTGGACCCTCACCGGGCAGGGGTCCGGCCTGTCCCCGTCCCCGCGGGGAACTCGGAGGTGGCACCTTCCCACCCAGCTCCCGGAGCTCGGCTGTCCTTGGGGCTGCTCCCTGGGTGCTGGGCGCCTGCCAGGGCACCCCCAGGCTCAGCGCCGCGGGCAGGATGGGGCGCGAGCACAGATGCGGTGGTGCGGGAGCGGTGCAGGGGAGGGCTCATCCTTCCTGCCAGCGCTGGGTTGCAACAAGGGGAACTTGTCTCGTCCTTCCTCCCTTTCCGCTCTCCCTCTCCTCCGCTCTGTGTGAAAATCCAGCGCTGTTTCTGACCGGAGAGCATCCTGGCAGGCATCGCACATCCGCTCGCGCTCAAGGACAGAAAGACTCGTGCCTGCGCAGGGGGAGAGCCACTCTCCGGGGCGCGCGAAGGCTTTGCTGCAGCGGCACCCAGCCTCTGCTCGGATCGGTCGGGCATTGCTGCTGCGAGCGGGGTTGCACCGGGCTGGCTCCCCATGAACGCCCGCAGTCCCCACCAGCCCAGAACCCTCCAGACTCAGCCTGGCCACCTGCATGGGGCTGGGGACGGCTGGGGACCGGCGCAGGTTTTGCTCCAGAGTGACAGCACTCCCATGCAGGGGACTGCTGCCGGTCCCTGCAGACCCACCTTGCTCAGCAGCTAATCCCTGACCTCCAGGGACTTTCTGATCCCATGGGTTTTCTCAACAAGATTCCAGCCTCCACGTGTTTCCCGAGACAATGTCCTCATTTGTTTGGAGTTGGGCTTCCAAAGAATTTCAAAGCAAAACAACACACCAAAAAAAAATATATCTGCTTCCAGGCCCTTGCACTGCTCAGCCCTCCCGTCCGGGCGGCCACGGCGTCGGTGCTGCCCGTCCCCCGGCAGGTCCTGCTCGGCGCTGGGACGGGGCTGGGCAGCTCCTGCCCGGACTCCATCCCGTGGCCCGGTTGGAGACCTCTGCTCCTCCAGTTCTCTTTGACACCCAGCTTGACCCCATGCCCATGTCCCCCTCGTCCTGGGGCCGGAGCTGGATGCTGGGGGGAGCGTGTGCCCTGGCTGCAGCTTCTGCACGGACGGGGCTTTGAGCAGCCTGGTGCAGCGGGAGGTGTCCCTGCCCAGCATAGCGGGGCTGGAATGAGATGATCTTCAAGGTCCCCTCCAGTTCTATGATTCTGTCATTCTCAGGCCATTCCCTGAGCTCTGCTGCAGACCCCAGGGCTGGGACACAGAGGCACGAGGGAAGCAGCGCTGCGGTCGGGTTTGTGCGACCGTAAATCGGATTTGTGCCCCTGTTCCCCCATAGGTGGCACAAGAAGGTGGGAACACCTCCCTGGGACGTGCTCTGGGGGCGAGAGGGTCGGGCGAGGAGCCCTCCTTAAGAGGACACCGTTAATTGACCCCCGCGCCAGCTGCCTTGTCGGCATTTGTCCGAGCGCTGCGATGACGTTCAAGGCTTGGCTCCAGCGTGGTGTGATTGAGTGATACTCAGCTTTCAGGAAAAGGCAGGAGTTCTTTGCTTTTACTATGGAAAAATACTAGAGAACATGTGTCAGGAGGCTGAAACCTGGGTTTCTCAGTGGCTCTCCTGACAGCTCCCCTTCCCCTGCTCTTTCTCTTTCTTTTTCCCCTTTCTCAGCTGACTCGTGACTTTTTGCACGGTCAGAACCGGCAGCTCTGCCAGGTTCTCTGCCAGGGTTTGTTTGGCTGAATGCATTTATTGTGCTGGAAGGTCGCTGGTGCCAGTATGGCTCATTCACGGCCCCAGAAGCCCATGTGCCCGGGGCTTTGGTGGTCTCCAGGGCAGGGCGATGGCTGCAGGTTTGGGGACGTCCCGCAGGAAGAGCCGGGGCTGTGCTGGCCCTGCCCGGGGGCTGCCGGTGCGGGGATTGCGGCCGGCTCCCAGGTGGCGTGGACAGGAATGTCGGCTGCTCGGCAGGACGTGTCCAGAGCTGCTGGGAAAAGGCTGTGGAGGTTCTTTGATTTATTATTTCTTGTTTTAAGGTTTGTTGTTTTCTTTTTCTTTTATAAAACAAGCCCCCAGGAAGGGGTTTGAAATATCAGGACATTTGATCCCGAGTGCATTATAAACCCTAAACGACAGCAATCTGGCCATTATTAAAATACCTTCCTGGGCAGCATCTATCTAAACAAGCACGTCTAGGAGGTTGTTTTCATTGACTCCATTTCAGCCCTGTTACTCGTAATGACCTGTCCTGTTGCCAATAAGCAGAAGAGCTGTGGGGTTTGGGACAAATTGATTTCAGGGAGATGTTGCTCTGCAGAGGAATCCAAGTACATTTCTTTCTCCACTTTGCATGGAAAGCTATTTTTCTTCCTTGCTGCCTCATCCTAGCCAAGAAAGAGGCTCTGATGTGAACTTACTTGGCAAGAAAGCAGGATGATTGGTAATTTCATCTGCTGATCCCTTTTTTTTTTTAACCGTTTATGACTGTTTTCGTAGCAGCAATGCGTGAGAGCAAGGAATGAGTGCAGTGTTGGGGGCCAGTGCGCGTCAGCTCTTTGTGTCGGAGGGGACAGCGGCCACGGCGATTATCGTTTTGCTAAGTTATTATCGGTTTGTTAACGAAGTGCCTGCTGGTCACTGGTCAGCCTGGAGGCACATCTGCTGTGGAGACACCGGGGACTGTTCTCCGGCTCTGCCTGGCATTAATCACCCCTCAGGGTGGGACAGGAATAAACCCCTTGGTGGGACGGAGCCCCCAGAGTGGGGTGGTTTCTGTTCCCCTCTGAGGTTTGCTGAGCGGTCCCAGGGCAGCGGCATCCCCGCGCCGGGAGGGGACGGCTCTGCAGCGCTCGGGCTTGGCCAGATCCGCTGCCAGAGCTGCGTCTTCCTTCCTCATGGCCACCCTGATCCCCCAGGCTGTGGCGGTGGAGTGGGGAAGGGTCTTCTCTGCCTCCCCCTCCCTGGGACAGAGGAGCCCTGTGCAGTCCCCCCCTGCTGCTCCCCTCTGCCTGCCTCCAGCCAGCCCCAAGTCGCTGAGCGAGCTGCGTTCCCGTGTTGCTGGAGACAAAAGGGTGAAATTAATGTCCCGAGTAGTTGGGATCTTGTGCACAGGGACAGATTTGATTTCAAATGGGCAGGAGCACGTTTATCCCTGCGCACATCTGTCTGTCTGTCCTGCGCCGCTGCCTGCCGTGCTCGTGCCGGGTTCGCTGTGCTGTAGCCAAGCCCTGATGGGATCATTGCTGCACAGACCGGCCTCATTTTCGCCTTTTTGTCCCCTCAGCCCCCAAAATCGTCCTGACGACAGTTCCTCGGGTTCCTGTCGAGCCTGTGTCTCTCTCCTCTCACCCAGAAGGAAGCCAAGCGCCCCGTCCCTCCATCCGCCTCTGCTGAATATTTTTGCCTGTGGAATGGCCTCATTAAGGCAGAGTAATTAGCAGTCCCTTGGCTGCCCTCCACGCAGCCGAGATGGAGGAAGCTCCATCTCTGTTCCTCGCTCTTCCCAGCTCCGGTGCCGCAGCCAGGCTCACTGTGGGGCTGAGCCCAGCCACGGGGAGGGGGCAGGTTTGTTGGGGGCAGGTGGAGGCGCGAGCTGTCTGGCAGGAGGGTGACAAAATGCTGCCCAGGGTGTCCCCGCTGGCCAGGATGGAGGTCCAGGGCGCAGAGACGGTGTGAGCCGGGGGTCTGGACAGCCCAGGGCTCCCTGGGGAACGGCGATGCTCTGGCGTCCTCCTGAGCTGGGGGTCGCTCTGCCTGTCCCTGGGGGGTGGCTGGGTTGGGGCTCTCCTCCCGCAGCGCCCCAGTGCCAAGGGGGCTGCAGAGCCCCGGGGGGTCCGGCTTCGCCTCCCGGGGAGCCTGTGGCTTGTGCCGGCGTGGGGGTGCGCGTGTGCAGAGGCCGCGAGGATCCTCCCGAGTGCCGAGTCAGACGTCCTGGACGTGGGCCACCAGCTTCCACCCAGTGGTTCCTCCTCTGAGCTAAACAGCTTAACAGAGGGTGTTTTAAATTTATTTATTTTTTAGCCTGGTTTTCTAAGGAAACAAGGCTGACGTGATGGCGGTGGCTGTGCGTGCTGGTGTCTGTCCCATCCGCCGTCCCCTCCTCCCTATCTCGGAGCTGGCAGCGGGGCTGGAGGTGGCGGCTCTCGCACAAGGAGGTGTCTGTTCCCGGGAGCCGGCGCGGGGGGGCTGTGCTGGACCCTCGAGGGGCGCAGGGTGTCTGTCCGTCCCATGGCTGGCGCCCTTTGGGGCTGGAGTTTGTCTTCATGCCTGTCGTGTTAACATACTTCTAATTAAGGGAAATTGTCCCCAGGAGCAGTGTTTATCCACGGAGTACGTTGCCGTTACAGAGACGGTCTTGTTCTCTGGGGGAGAGGATGTCTGTGGAGGGAAGAGACAGAAATTCCTCCAGATTATGGTATTATGTAAATGTATCAAACGGATCATTCCCTATAAAAAGGAAAGTAGGAAACCGATGTATTTGAGAAGCCCTGGGGACTGCATTCCTGACGAGCCTCCGTTCCTCTTCTGGAGGCGTTTTTGAACTGAAACATTCGGCAACTTTTCCAAGCTTTTTTTTTCCACAGGAGACGTGTGTCGTTGGCTCTCCCGGTGCCTGGCGCTGTGGGGCATGAAATGCGGCCGCTCGCCCAGGCTTCTCGCTGGGTGGCGGGTTGGATGCAGCCCCCCCCTGCCCGCGGGCTCTGGCTCGGTGGGTTTTGCTGGGAGCGGGAGGATGCAGTGCCGACTGCCCCGGGAGGCTGCTCTCCGGGCGGCCTCTCTGCTTCCAGCGCGACACGGACAAGCAGTTTTGGTGCGTTGCCTGCCTGGGCCGGGGGCTGCGGGGTTATCTGTGTGCGTTTCTCTGCAGCCCAAATGCCTCAGGCACTCGCTGACTGCTGGGGCATGCGTTAGGTCTGAACCACCATAGCTGAAGCAAAAAATGTGGGCTGTTCTCAGAAGATGACCTTGGGCATAAATACTCTTTAAAAACAAGGTGCAAATGTCAGTAGCAGAGCTCAGGCCAGCTCTTTTATCTGTGTTATGTGCTGGGGCAAGGGTGAAGAGACGCCTCAGCAGTCCGGGAGACAAAGACCTTTGGTGACGGACCTCTGTGCCTGGCGTTGGAAGGGGTGATGTTTGCAGCTGCTTCTTGCAAGGAGGGTTCCCAGCAGAGCTGGGATGTCTCCTGACCAGTGTCCCTGACCTGCCCTACTCCCGACACCCCATGGGGAGTGCTCCCTTTAGGAGTAATTGAGAGGTGGGATTTCTTCCAGACCGCTGCAGTGCAGAGCACTTGGCTCCAAACTTTTTGCACCTTCACCACTATAGGTTGTTTCTGTTCTGCTGTGCTTAACTGTGCAAGAGTCGGGGCGAGCTGCTGAGTTGCACACATCTTAATTGCAGCTGTTTCAGAACTGTGTCGAAATCCATGTTTTAGTCTGAGAGAAGATTGCGCGTTTCCTTCCTCCTTGTGTCAGGCCACAATTGATGTATTTGCAGACTGCACAACAACTGATTCATGCAGAGGAAAGTTATGTGCTGGGTCAGCAAAGCTTGTTCCCCAAAAAACCCACAGCCTTGCGGTACTTGACTGGTCGTGGGTTAAATCAGATGCTCCAGGGCTCGGGTTAAGGGAGGGAGAACCTCTGGCATATAGGAGCTCCACCTCCTGTGGACAGCTATTGAGTTGATGACCCACTTGTATTGAGGAGCCCTTTGAGTGGAACAAGATGCTCCCAGTCCCGTCAAGGAGCTCTTTGAGTGGAACAAGATGCTCCCAGTCCCGTCGAGCACAGGAGGAAGTTGGAATGGGGGGGCCAGAGAGGGTTATTGCTGAGTGCCTGGGAAGGCTTGTAAGAGTTGAGGGGGCCAAGAACTTCTTGGGTGGAGGCTAGATGCTTCTTCTGCCTCTTGAGGCAGTTGCTCTCTCAGAGTGTGCCCTGGCAGTGCTGCATCAGGTCTCAGCTCAGTGTCGGAGAGGTCTGGGCTGGCAGGGAGCCTTCTCCTCCGGCCAGCTGTCCCCAGTGGTGGCTCCTCAGGACCTGTTGGCCCCAGAGGCTGCTTCAGCTTCTTCCACTGGTGGCAAGGAAAGGGGAAAATCCAAGCACGTAGATTACTTTGTGGCAGGGACTTCAGCAAAAGCTTGGTCAGGATCACTCGGTTCATGTTGAGCGTGAAAGCAGGAAACATCTGTGCAGGGTGGGTTTTGGAGTTTGCTGAATTTGCCAGCCCGCCCTTGTTGAGCAACGTGCCACTTGCGCGCTGATGGACTCCTTGGGTCTCCCTCTCCCCGCTGTCCTCCCTTTGCCCTCTCCCACAAGGAAGGCAACAGTCAGAGCCCACTTCGACCAGCGGCATTCCTGGCGAGCGCCTCTGGTCGTGGCTGGCTGGCGTGGACCGTGGCTCACTGGCCCGCTGAGGCTGGTCAGCTTCTTCCAGGAAGAGCCTTTAGAGTTGACATTCCCTGCTCTCTGCCCCCACAAGCTCATTTTCAAACACTAGCAAATAAATAAATCTTGGGAAATTAGTTTTGCATGTTGCAATTGCTTGCAACACCCAGCCATGGCTGGGAAAGGAAACTTGACTCTGGGACGGGAATTGGTGGGGAGGACGGACTCGCCAGCCAGACCCCTCCGCTGCTGGGAGCTGTGGGCAGGAGGAGAGGGGTGGTCGCTGCCCCCCGGCCTCTTCCTTCTGTGAAAATTGTTCACAGGAGGGACAGGCTGGTCCCTGCTGGGGTCCCTGCATGTGTCCCGCCGTGGTGGCCATGGCTCACCTTCCCTGGGCACGCGCTGTCCTGCCGGGGGACATGGTGCCTCGGGGGGGAGGCCACGTCCCTCACTCCTCCCCGCTCCCAAAGCCGAGTGGTGAGTGGGGGGAGAGCTCTCTGCGGGCTAATGCGAGGGGTTAAAAATAGACATTTGCTAAATTAGCTTCCACTGAAAGTTCAAGAGGAAATCCAGGTTTAGCTGAGGCTAAAAGAAAGAGCTGAAAATAATAATAATAAAAACCGATTCCTGTGAAGGAGGGGGGAGGACAGCGAGCAGGGAGAGAAGGAGCAAGCTGAAAAACAAAAGCCTTTGAGGAGGGTAATGCTTTCCAGCTGCAAAAATACAGCCTGGGAGAAGAGCAAGTGCTTGCATCACCCCCAGCTCCCCAGCCCAGCGCTGCCCCGCTCAGAGCTGGGGCCCGGCCGGGAGCCCCCCGGGACCCTCGCGCTGGCGGGGACCGGCGGCCGGCACAGAAACGGGGCGAGGGCAGCTGCGAGCCCCGGGACGCGAGGGGCTGGAAACCTAGAGCTTTGTTTTGGCCACGTTCCCTTCTGATTCCTGTTTAGCCTCTGCGTGCCATGTCGGTGAACTTCCTCCCGGCTGGACGAGCTGGATGTGGCTCCGGCTCAGGGGGACGCGGCCGGTGAGGTGGCAGCAGCCTGGTGATGCCGGGGGCTTTGGGGGTGAGCAGCGGGAAAGGAGGATCGAGGCGCAGGCGAGCGCTGGCGACGGGGCCATGGCCGGGCCCCCTCCGGGAGGAAGGCAGCGAGGAGAAGCCACAGCCTGCAGCCAGGGGGGTCTGCGCCCCTGTGGGGGGCTCAGGCCTCCGCACCATCCTGCCGGGCGCTCCGTGTCCGCCCCTGCTTGGATCGCTCCCCCGGTCCTGTGACTCTGACTCAGCCACGCAGGCGCCAGCCAAGACCTGCTTTTTTGGGGAATTCTTGCACATCCTTTCGCTGAAGCGTTTCTCGCCCAAGCAGGGCCCTGAGTGGGCCTTCGCTTCGGCTGGTTTGATGCTGATTCCTTGGCTCTGGCTGTTCCCACTTGTTTTTACGAGATGCATCACGCTGGGTGGTGGCTGTGGGCGCCGCAGCTTCGCACTTCCGGAGGGGAGGGCAGTTGGTCGCCAGCCGGCCATCGCTGCCGGCAGGACATCCCCGTCTCCGGGGCCACGGACACGCAATGCTCAGCGCAGGCGCGCGAGCGAATTGGGTCACTCGGGACTCGGGGCCCGGGTTGTGCTCGGACAGGGCACCCAAAACCCCTGGGTTCTCGTCAGTTGGGTCTCGTCAAAATCCAGGCAGCGCTTCGCGGTGCTGCAGCCGGGAAGGGCTTGATATCATCAAGCCGAATCCTGCGAGCAGGGGGAGCGCGGGGCGTTGCAAAATGTCCTGGCTTGATTCATGTTTTCCCTCCCTCTGCACTCCCGAGCTTCTGCGCTGGTTAATAATTCAGCGGCGTCTGGCCCTGCTCCTCCGGGGCTGTCTGGGTCCCGGTGTCCTCGGGGTGGTCGGGCGGTGGGGCTGCCGCGGCGCCCGTCCCTGCGCCCGTCCCGGCCGTGAAGCCGAGCGGCGGTGCTGGCCCGGCGGTGCTGCTGTGTCAGCATGGGGGTGGCGTGGTGTCTTGGGGGGCGCTTGGGGGGCTCCGTGCCTCCGAAGCACTTGGCATCTCCCAGAGCCTCCGGGAGCTGCAGCTTCTCACCCCGACCTTTGGCCGGGGGCTGGCGGGTGGGCGGGGGGCACGGAGCAGTGCCAAGCACTGAGCTGGTTGCAAGGAAGGAATTCAGGTACATTGGGTTGATCCGATTTAACAGGCTTTCACTGGTTTAATTAAATACTTAAACGCTGCGTGCCAGATGCCGTCTCACACCTGCTTCGGGGCTCGGGGCATCCTTGCGGCTGTGGATTAGCTCTGCCCCGCGGGCTCTGCCTGCAGCCCCCGGCCGCTGTGGTCCCTCCCTGTGCTCCGCGACCGCGGGCTCGGCAGGCGTTGGCCGTCCCGACGCAGCAGTTTGAGCCTCTTCCCCCTCTGTGCGACTCTGCTCTCCGGGAGCCGACTGTGCCTCCTCCCTCCTCCAGTGCCCGCCGTGCACAGCCTTCCCCCTGCCTGGGCCGGTGTTCCCGCGGGATGCTCTCCTGGCTGCGCGTGATGTGTCCGAACGCGCCGCCGCTTGCAGCCGGGCTGTCTGGGGGTGGCAGGTCCCCTCTCCCTAGGGAGGAGAGGACGGGTTGCAGTGCAGATCACAGCTCCTCCGTGGCCGACGCGGCCTCGCTCCTCAGCTGTGTTTGTGCTTGAAATGCCTGGAGGGCTGGGAAGTGGTCAGAGACCCCATGCACAGGCACGCGGGGGGCGCCCAGCTCCCTCCTTCCATCCCTGCCTAACCTCACCCCCCTCTCCCACCGCCTAGATGTGGAGCAGATGGCTATCGACTGGCTCACGGGCAACTTCTACTTCGTGGATGACATTGATGACAGGATCTTTGTCTGCAACAAGAACGGAGTCACCTGTGTCACGCTGCTGGACCTGGAGCTGTACAACCCCAAGGGGATAGCGCTGGACCCAGCTATGGGGTAAGAGTCCTGCTTGGGGGTGGAGGGGCTCAGCGTTGCCGTCTGGACCTGCACCATGGGTTTCGGGAGGTGGAACAAGCCCGGAGGGTCCAGCTGCTGCAGTGAAGTGGGCTGGCAGGGATGCTGCTGGAAAAGCGACTTGCCTGCCTGCAGGGGCCTCTCCGGGCTCCAGCACCGAGTGAGCTGCGGTGTTTTCTGTCCCGCAGCTGAGACCGGGGCCACGTGCTGCGGGGCAGTTGTGGCAGCAGCGTTTTAAGCAGTCTGCTGGTCCTAGCCAGTCTCGAAGGACACGAAGTGTTCGGTCCTTAGGGTGGGTCGGAGCAGCCCACGCCTCTGCTGGGCTGGCACTGCAATGGGGACAGGCACCGGTGTGGGAGCGGAGCCAGACCAGTGCGACACTGGGGAACATCAGTATCTGAGACTGGGGCTTCTAAGCAACTGTTCTTGGTGGCAACTAGCAAACGCGTGGTCCTTCCCTGTGGGGCTGGTGGGGTCTCCTGGACCTGCGTGCCCGTGCCCAGAGGCCCCTCTCTGGAGGGTCGCGTCCCTCTCCACTGCCCTGAGCAGCGGCTTTGCTGGTGCCCAGTCCAGCGGGACAGGCCTGGCCAGGCTCAGGACGAGCTGCCTCTTCCAGCTTGTGGCTGCGTGATTACAGCCTTGCACTGGCTTTCGGGAACCGAAACAGACACTCGCACAGATTGAGCAGCTCCCCTTGTGCCTATTTATACGGGGTGCTGCGGTCAGATGGCAGCGCTCGGGCAGCTGCCTTCTGCAAATTCACGTGCACGGGCAAGCTGGGACGCTGAATCATCGGAGCAGCTCAGGGCGTGCACGGCAGCGGCGGGACCCTGGGAGTGGGTAGCTGGTGTGGCCGAGGCTGCGGTGGGCAGAGCAGAGCGGCACGTGAGATCCCACCGGGCGCTTTCCGGGAGCACAGCCGCAGGGGGGGTGTGCGGGGGAAATCCCGCTGCCCAGCAGGGAAGTCTGTCGGCGTCCGAGGTGCTCATCTGTGTGTGCTGCAGGGTCCCAGTGAAACCAGTAAAGAGGACATTTTCCCCCTCACCTGCTTCTTTCCAGATGGGTGCTTTTATCCTTGCCTGAAGAGAGATGATGTTATTGAGCAGAAAAACTGAAGTTTTTTTAAAAATAAATAAATGTTGTATAGCAGCCTGGAGAGAGACTCTGGCCCAGGCAGGGAAGGTGCCCCCACGGGTGACTCAGTCTCTGCAGCAGAGACCCAGCATGGCCTGGGTGCTCAGGGCAGCGGTGCTGAACCCCGGCTGGGAGCTGCTGTGGTGGACCCCAGCCTCCCCTGCGCCCACCGGGGCAGGCCCATGTCTGCAGACGTGAGCGTGTGCTGTCTGTGTGTCTGGCGTCCTCCCTCTGTCTGGCTCGACCGTGACATCCGGGCTCTGAGCTCCTGCCTTTGCCCTTCTCGTGCAGGAAAGTGTTCTTCACCGACTACGGGCAGATCCCTAAGGTGGAGCGCTGCGACATGGACGGGCAGAACCGCACCAAGCTGGTGGACAGCAAGATTGTCTTCCCCCATGGCATCACCTTGGACTTGGTGAACCGGCTGGTGTACTGGGCTGATGCCTACCTGGACTATATTGAGGTGGTGGACTACGAAGGCAAGAACAGACATACCATCATCCAGGGCATCCTGGTGAGCGGGGCCAGAGGGAGGTCGGGGTCGGGGCGGCTTATGGCAGAGTGTGCTCGAGATGGGTCTGAGCTTGGCCTGCTGGGGGGCACTGGTCCCAGGCTTGGCGTTGCTGGGCCAGCAAAAAAAAGGTGTGAGCTGCTGAACACCAGCCGGTCCTGCAGGACCTTCCTACCCAGGCCAATCTTGTGCCCTAAATGAGGCGGGGGCGAGAGCTGTATGGCAGGATGAGGGGCAGGGGTTGGGGGTTTCGCGCACCTTGGAGCCAGGGTTCTAGTATCTCCTAAATTCCTTGCGAACGCCTGTGCGGTGCCTTCCAGATCGAACACCTCTACGGGCTCACCGTCTTTGAGAACTACCTCTACGCCACCAACTCTGACAATGCCAACGCCCAGCAGAAAACCAGTGTCATCCGGGTCAACCGCTTCAACAGCACCGAGTACCAGGTGGTGACGCGGGTGGACAAGGGAGGAGCGCTGCACATCTACCACCAGCGGCGCCAGCCCACAGGTGGGACCCCGGCCTGGGAGAAGCAGCTTGTTGGACCCCAAAGGCTGGGTGGTGACGGGGACGGGCTGCACCTTCTGAATTCCCTCTCCTAATGGGGCGAGACACCCAGGATGGGTTCACTTGCCCAGGAGGCTCTGTCGGTAGCGCCCTGTGGCCCCGAGGAGCCATGCTCAGCCCGCGCCTGGCCCTGCCCAGTTGCCCCCAGCTCCCCCTCCCCACAGCTCCCTGTGCCTGGGCAGGCAGCCGGCAGCGGGACCTTGCTGCGGGGGCAGCCCTGGAGTGGGGGGCGCTGCACCGGGGGTGCCGAGTGCAGGGCAGGCCAAAATGTGCTGGCGCAGGGACGCGGTGCAGAAGCCAGCTGCTCGGCCGTGGTCCACAGGGACTCCCGGGGCTGCCGTCCCACTGCCAGCGCTCCTCGGCCAGGGGCTCGCGTGGGTTTCCCACTCCCCAGGCAGCCACGGGGCCAGCCTCTCGCAGGGGTCCCGCACACCCTGGAGTGCCCCCAGCCCCCGCGAGCGCTCCGTCTCCTCCTGCGAGGGGTGGCAGCCATCCCTGCGGGCCGGGCTGCTGCGCTGCGTGGTTCATCGATCGTGTCTCACTGGAGAGCGCAGGGACATTGGAGCAGATGTGTCATCTTGAAATATTAATGGCTCTCTTTCATGGTGCCCACACACGCTCGGTCCCCGCTGCCGGCATGTTTGCCCTTTGACCGGGGCCGTGCACTGCTGGGCACCAGGGGATCTCAAAGGAGTTGAAAGGCTTTGGAGCTGCAGGCACTGCCCCCACCCCACGTCTGTCCCTGCCTGTCTGCTCCACCCCCAGCACCTTCCTGCAGTTAATCAATTTGCTCATTTAAAATCCTCTTAGCGTCTGCAGCCTGCTTGGCATTTTCCAGAATATAAAACTAATCAGGAGATTTCCGAGTGGTGAAGGAATGTGATTAAGGGGGCTCTGGGCTGGTGCTGGCTGTCCCTGTGCCGGGGCTCATCCTGGCAGCGCTGTCTGCGGAACAGCCGGGCAGTCGCGCTCCGGCCGCAGCCTGCAAGGGCTGGGCATGGGCTGGCAGGACGGGGGCAGCGTGGCCCCCGTGACACGCCGTGCTGGTTTCCGCTCTACAGTGATCCCGCATCTTGGGCAGGTCCTTTCCCATCTCTGCATTGTCTGTCCTGTGCAGTGCTCAGCTTCCAGCTCACCGGCCGGGAGCTCTGGGAGGACGGGATCCCCCTAAAGCGCCCACGTCTCTACTCCTGCCTGCCTGTGCTTCTGGCCAGCCGGGACCCGCAGCTGGACACGCCACCTCTGTGCTGCTCTGGTTGCCTCTGGCTGCTGGAGCCCCTTCTCTCTGTTGCAGTGAGGAGCCATGCCTGCGAGCCCGATCAGTTCGGCAAGCCGGGAGGCTGCTCGGATATCTGCCTCCTTGGGAACAGCCACAAGACCCGAACCTGCCGGTGCCGCTCCGGGTTCAGCCTGGGCAGTGATGGGAAGTCCTGCAAAAGTGAGTCCTGCCCTTCCCTGGAGAGCTGCGGGACGGGGCAAGGGGGACGAGGCGGGGCCCCGTCTGCGAGGGACCGGGGTGGGCAGAGGCACTCGTGCCCGATGACTGGGAGTACACGGGCCCAGGGGCAAGCAGGGCTTCTCAGTTCCTTCCCTCCTGGTTGCAAACACCCCTTTCCTTCCCGGCCTAAGCTGCCTGCTGGGTTCCGCGGTCCCTGCAGACCCGCTGGGTGCAGGGGCAGGTTGCCTCCTCCCGTGGCCTCTCTGTCATAGCTCTGACCCCTGCAAAAGCCCCGGTGCCATGTCCGTTGGGCTACCCAGCCCCAGCGTGCCCTGGCCTGGCTAGTGGTGACGGCTGTCCCTGTCTCTCTGCAGAGCCCGAGCACGAGCTGTTCCTGGTGTATGGGAAGGGGCGTCCGGGCATCATCCGTGGGATGGACATGGGGGCCAAGGTGCCGGATGAACACATGATCCCCATTGAGAACCTCATGAACCCCCGAGCACTGGACTTCCATGCTGAGACCGGCTTCATCTACTTTGCTGACACCACCAGCTACCTCATTGGGCGCCAGAAGATCGACGGCACAGAGCGAGAGACCATCCTGAAGGATGGTACGTGGCCAAGGGGCCCAGCCTGGTCCCTCCCCAGCATGGTCAGCCCCCAGGAGCTGGCAGCAACAGCCATCAGTGCATTTCCTTGTGTAATGGCAGTGCTTCTGTCTTCTCCCTTGCATCTTTGACCCTTAAAACTAAGGTTTGAAGCTGCTGTTTGGGTTTATCCGTAGAACTGCTGTTGAGAAACAGGTACAGAGCATGTGCCCCAGCAGAGACAGGAGAAAGACTCTTGCCCCTGGATGGGAAGAGGAGGAGGGAGGGATGGGGGATCCTCACTCAGGGTCCATGGGGCTCAGTGCGATGGCTGATCCATCCCCACGCTGCCAGCGCATCTATTTGTATTGCCTCAGGGCAAACCGGCCAAGGACACTCCTGAATTTGGCTTTTTCCAGCCCAGGCTCCCTGTGGCTGTGGTGCCTCTGGGGAAGCTGCCTGCATGGGGGCTGGGGGGGAGTCCGTCATCCCTGTGCTTTGAGCTGGGATCGGGTGGTGCCAAGTGCACTGTGAATCATATGGGGCTGTTGCTTCCATTTCTCATCTTCCTGCTGCCCGGTGATGAGCACCCGCTCCTGCTTTTCCCCAAAGGCATCCACAACGTGGAAGGGATCGCTGTGGACTGGATGGGCAACAACCTGTACTGGACGGATGATGGCCCCAAAAAGACCATCAGCGTGGCTCGGCTGGAGAAAGCCGCCCAGACACGGAAGACTCTGATCGAGGGGAAGATGACCCACCCCCGAGCGATCGTGGTGGACCCCCTGAATGGGTGCGGGTGCCTGGGCGGGCAGGGCTGGCTCATGGGAGGGCAGCAGGGACCGGCAGAGCTGGTGGTTGGGTCCCCAGCTCCATGCGGTGGTCACGGCGTCTCAGCGCGTTCGCGGTGGCTCCCAGGTGGGGCCAGCTCCGTCGGTAGTGATGGCAGCGGCTCTGTGCTGCGCAGCAGCGTCAGCCTGGACTCGGTGGCTCTGGTGTGGCCGGGAGGGCTGTCGGGCCGCTGCGTTGGGCTGGGACCTGGCTGTAGGCACAGGGCGGCAGGACCTTCCTGCTGGTTTGTGTCAGCCACTCCGCGAGCAGCCGTTGAGTTCACAGCTGGTTTGGCGGAGGCAGAGCTGGTCGCTCTTCAGACCAGTGGTGGGTTGGGCTCCAAGCCCAACTCATCTGCCTCCGTAACAGCTCCGTGTCTGCGGCAGGTGGATGTACTGGACAGACTGGGAGGAGGATCCCAAGGACAGCAAGAGGGGCAAGATTGAGAGAGCCTGGATGGACGGTTCCAACCGCAACATCTTCATCACCTCCAAGACTGTCTTGTGGCCCAACGGGCTGAGCCTGGACATCCCGGCCAAGATCCTCTACTGGGTGGATGCTTTCTATGACCGCATCGAGATGGTCTATCTCAATGGCACCGAGCGGAAGGCAAGTGGAGGCCCTGTGGGCTCTTGAATGTTAATTGCCCCAGAGGGGGGGCCGTGGGCAGCTGAGCCATTGCTTCGGCTGGCTGCATCTGCTGTGGGTCTGCTGAGTGGGTGGCTGGCCACATTCAGCCATGCTCCCCTGCTGCCTGTTCCCTCCTCTCCCCTTCCAATGTCCCTTGGCTTGTCTTGCCATGTGGGGTTTGCCCGGGCACCCATCCCAGCTAACGACGAGCCGCTCTGCCTCCCTGCGCCCACAGATTGTGTACGAGGGACCCGAGCTGAATCACGCCTTTGGGCTGTGCCACTACAGCAGCTTCCTCTTCTGGACCGAGTACCGCAGCGGCAGCATCTACCGGCTGGACCAGGCCTCCAAGGTGGTGAGCCTGCTCCGCAACGAGCGCCCACCCATCTTCGAGATCCGGATGTACGATGCGCAGCAGCAGCAAGGTGCTGGGGCCGCCTCTGCCTGGCACCATGGGGACCTGCCACACAGGAGGGAATGGGGGAGCTGGAATTAGGGATGGGACTGGGGACTAGGGTTCGAGGAAGTGCCCTGCCTTCCTCTTGGCCATATCCCTGCCTGTCTGTCCATCCCCATGCGCCCTGTCTTTCTCTCCAAGAACCCTGCTGTCACTCACCCCCTGCCCTTCCAGCCTTTCCTCTCTTTCTCCCCCTCCCTCCCTCCCTGCCTGACAGGCTTCCTGGCTAGTTCAGCCAGGTTTTATGTCCCCTGAGGGGTCCCCGCTGCCTTCCATGGTCTGATAAACTGGGATCTCCAGCTGGTGAGGGATCACCAGTGCCTTGCATGGCCTGATGGGCCCAGGGTCTCCAGCCGCGTTCCAACTGTGGAACCTGTTGGGGCAGGACAGGGGGCCGGCAGCACCCGGCAGCCCCTCGTGGGTCAGCAGGGTTCCCTGAGCACCGAATTCCTCTTCTCCTCACCCCTGCCTTGCCTCCACAGTGGGCTCCAACAAGTGCCGTGTAAACAACGGCGGCTGCAGCAGCTTGTGCCTGGCCACCCCCCGGGGCCGTCAGTGTGCCTGTGCCGAGGACCAGGTCCTGGGATTGGACTCTGTCACCTGCGAGGGTACGTGTCACCTGCCTTGGGGTCTGGCCCCCGCAGGGACCCCCCTTTCCCACGAAATGGGTGGGGACACGGGGTCTGTGGCTCTGCTGTGGCACGTCAGCAGCGATGCCTCTCACGGTGGGAAGGTGGCCCAGGGTTCAGGAGTGTGGGGGCTCCCTGCACCCGTGGGAGCCTGCAGATGAGTCACGTTACGGGCTCTGGTTCCTCCTCTTGCACGACGGGAGCAGGACAGCCACCCGCCTGGGGAAGGGGGTGGAAATCCCTGGTGGGCATCGCTGCGCTGGAGCTGCGCAGCCGTGTCTGCCGCTGCCCACACAGTTGGGGCGGGTTCACTCTGCGGCCAGTGTGGGGGAGAGCCAGGTTCAGGATGGGGAGCCTGAGTGCTACTGTGCATCGCCAGCTCAAAAGAGAGGAGTGAAGCTCTGCTGGCACATGCAGGCTGAGCCGGCGTCTCTCGCCCTCAGTCGTGGGCTGTACCTTCTCGTTTCGTGCTCAGGAGCCGGTGCACGTGGGCGCAAGTGTCTGTGTACACCCTCAGGGCCGCGGGGCAGTCGTGTAGGCATCCTGCCAGCCTGGGGACACAGGACTGTCCTTGCTGCTGCCCCGCACTTGGTCACCTGGTTAAAATCATCCCGTCCCTTTGCTTTTCCCTTGCCAGCCAACCCGTCCTACATCCCCCCTCCGCAGTGCCAGCCCGGGGAGTTCGCTTGCAAGAACAACCGCTGCATCCAGGAGCGCTGGAAATGCGATGGGGACAACGACTGCCTGGACAACAGCGACGAAGCCCCTGAGCTCTGCCGTGCGTAGTCACCTCCTGGACAGAGGTTTATGTGCTCCTGGGGCAGCAGGATTCGGGCTAAGCTTCCCCGAGACTTGGGGCCAGTGGCTGGGATGGGGTCAGGCAGCCAGGACACCTGCGGTCCCTCCCCGGCTCTACGAGGGGAGTGGGCTTGGGTGGTTGAGGCGGGAAATGGTGATAAGGTTCATGGATCCCCAGTTTGTCTGAGGCTCCCTGCCCTTTTCTGACGCAGTTTTTCTGTCCACCAGACATGGAGGAGGGATGAGGGTGGGATGGAGAAGGGCAGGTCCTGAGTGTGTGTCTCCCCTGCAGACCAGCACACCTGCCCCTCAGACCGTTTCAAGTGCAAGAACAACCGCTGCATCCCCAACCGCTGGCTCTGCGATGGGGACAACGACTGTGGGAACAACGAGGATGAGTCCAACTCCACCTGCTCAGGTGAGGAGCCTGCCTTATCCTCGGGGAACAGAGGGAGAGCTCACACTTCTGTAACGAGCCACAGCATTTGCTGTTCCCCACGTGCTGCAGGGCTGAGGCTGAGGTCTCGGGGCCTCGCACGTCCCTGCTGCCCACCTTGCAACCAGTTTGGCTTCCGTACCTGTGCCTCGCGGGAGCCCCGGGGGGTTGTTCCCCACCTTTTCCCCGGCAAAGTGAGGCACCACCAGCTACGAAAGCTCTGTCTGTCTCTCCCTGGGCCAGCTCGGACCTGCTCCCCCAACCAGTTCTCCTGTGCGAGTGGGCGCTGCATCCCCATCTCCTGGACGTGTGACCTGGACGATGACTGCGGGGACCGCTCCGACGAGTCGGCCTCGTGCGGTGAGCTGGGATGGGGAGCGCTGGGAGCACAGGGGGAGCAGCACTGGGGGAGCGTTGCTCCTCACCCCACCATGGGGCAGAGGTGCTGGTGGGGCCAGGCGTGAGAATTGGGGCACAGTGTGTCTCCCCAGCACTGATCGCGCCTCTGCCTCTTCCACAGCCTACCCGACCTGCTTCCCCTTGACACAGTTCACCTGCAACAACGGGCGCTGCATAAACATCAACTGGCGGTGTGACAACGGTAAGGACCGCAGCCCTGCTGCCGCGAAGGAGGGCGCAGCCAGGGACGGCGAGATCAGACGCAGGGGTGCCAGCCTGGCAGGGGACCCTGTTCCTGCAAGGGCCATTTCTCAGCCTTGTGCTAAACAGCAGAGCCCGGGCCCTGGAGGGAGGAGGAGGCGTTAGCTGAAGCTGTAAGCGCATCCTGCAACACTGAGACCCACATTTTCCTTGGCTGCCCTTGGGGAAGCGTGTGTTGCAGGAACAGCCTGGCAGGGATCATTTCAGCAGACCTTGGCGTTCTTTGCAAGGTGGCCAAAACTCTGCCCCAGCGCTTCAGACAACCGTGGAGCGGCCTGTGCTGCTGCAGGGCTGAGCCAGGTCCCGTAGCCCCAGGGGAGGCAGGAGAGGTCTCCCGGCACGCTCAGGTCTGGCCTTAGATCTGTTTTCAGGTCCAGGCCTGAGAGAGAGGGTTTACCCCAAGGCTGCTCTCCTTCTCCACAGGTTTGTTTCAGTCTTCCTAGCCGCTCTGCATCGTTAGGTTTAAGTAGTGGCTTCAGAGCAGGCGAGGCATGTTCAGAGCTGCAGAGTGCAGCAGGTTAGTGAGGAGCTGCGGGTGCAGGTCTGTCCCTGGGGTCTTCCTGAGTAAGTGGCCTCTTCCTTCTGGGGCAGCCCCACCTCCGAGCAGTCTCTGCCAAGGGACAGTCTCTTTTCCCAGGAATCCACCGGTGCTGGCAGCCAGGCTTTCACAAAAGCAATGGCCGTGGCGTGGAGCACCCCGGTGCAGCCAAGAGTCTCGCCAGGCACCCATGGGGCAGGAGCTGCAGCACCGAGGGGCTCCCAGCCCAGCTGCCCCGGGTTCCCCCAGCACCCTCCACTGCTTCTGGTCTCGCCTCCCCGGCTGCTCGGTGTGCCTGCCCAGCCTCTGTCTGTCCCTCTCCATGTTGATGTTCGCATCCCGGTGTCGGCGTGTTTTTGTGCCACTCTCTGTGCCTGTGCCATGTTGTGTTGTTTTGTTTGTCATTGTGCCCACTCTCCTGTCTGGTTGGTTCTGTGTTTCAGAAAAAGATTGTGGGGATGGCTCTGACGAAAAGAACTGTCCAAAGCCTACCGGTTAGTGCATAGATCAACATGCACCAGACCCCCAACCTGGCCCCATGCACCCCCAAACCTGCCCCCTCTGGAGTGCTGCGAGCCCCCTGGGCTGTTTCTCCGGACACTGGCAATGCCCCCCATGTTCTCCGGCAATGCCCCCGGCTCTGGCAGCACCTCCGCCCTCCTGCAGCAGGAGGGACGTGCCGGGTGCCGGGATGTGAAGCAGCCGTCCCTCCCAGCTGACCGAGGGGCGTCACTTGGGAAGCTCCTGTTGGTGGGAG
Organism: Chionis minor; assembly: GCA_013398295.1. NCBI lineage: Eukaryota > Metazoa > Chordata > Aves > Charadriiformes > Chionidae > Chionis > Chionis minor. The sequence continues at coordinate 35,988 of VZSF01000791.1, read as the reverse complement.
CCCAGAGAGGTCAGGGTCTGCAGGTGCAGGAGCTGGGCTGCTGGTGAAGCCGTGTGGCAGCTGCTGGTGCCGTTGTCCTTGTGCCCATTGTGAGCTCCCCTGTGCTGGGGATGCAGAGGCGCAGGGAGGCAAAGGCCCTTCACCAAGCTGAGATGGGGCGTCCGCAGAGGAGCAGGGCGCTGTGGTGGATCCAGCAAGCCAGGCTGGCCCGTGCCCTGTGCCGACGCCAGCAGGGCAAGCGGAGGGGCTGCATTGCCAGTGTCAGGGCACCGTCAGACTAAAGCTCCCCCTGCCCGTCAGCAGGCAATGGGGTTTCCTGCAGATAAGCTGACACCCCCCAATTGGCCATACCAGCCCACCTCCCCGTGGATGTGCCCCGTAAAGGAGTGCACCGTCCCCCAGCTCTGCTCCCCCTGCGGAGCGGAGCAGCCCCCTTGGTGCTGGGCGCCCTCCCAGCCTCCCCAGGTACATGGCTGATCTATGCAGTTTCTGTGTTTCATTTTCTCTGTGCGCTGCTGGTGCTGTGGCCGCGCCTGGAGCGTGTCGGGGGGTGGGAGGGCCGGGGGGCCGGGGGCTCTCTGTTCAACCCGGCCTCTCCTGTGGGGGTCCCACCGCCAGCGCCGGCGTGGTCCATCCCATCCCCGTTGTTCCCCGCTTTCCCTGGCGGCCTCCTCTGGCAGGGGGTCTCTGCCTTCCTCCCTCCTGCCGTGCCTCCACCAGCCCTCCCGGCTGGCCGGCCGCTCTCTGAGCCCCTTCCCGCTCCCCTTCCCTCCCCAGACAACGACTGTGGGGACAACAGCGATGAGGCGGGCTGCAGCCACTCCTGCTCCAGCAACCAGTTCAAGTGCAACAGCGGGCGCTGCATCCCCGTGCACTGGACCTGTGATGGCGACAACGACTGCGGGGACTACAGTGACGAGACTCACGCTAACTGCACCAACCAGGGTGAGTCCCAGGCCGCGGCGGGGCCAGGCTGCCCCTGTGCCGCTGCTCAGTGTCCTTGTCCGGGGGGATTCAGGTTCTGCCCCAGGAGGGAGCAAGCGAGTGGCAGATGGACCCTCCTGGGCATCAGCTCTGCTGCCATCCTGCCTGGGGAGCCAAAAGCCCCCCCGAGCAGAGCCCCACCTTCCAGGCAGGAAATCCTGCAGCTTCCTCTGCCCAGTCTGTGTGTCCAGATACCTCCTCCTGCACCTCTAGGTGCCCCCGGGCTGAACGCCCAGCCCTCCTCCTGCCCCCTGAGCTCGCCCAGTTCCCAGCTCCCTGGGGCAAAGGCAGTGAGCGGGTGCGTGTGCCCTCCCACCAGCCACGCGCCCGCCCGGGGGCTGCCACACCGACGAGTTTCAGTGCCGGCTGGACGGGCTCTGCATCCCCATGCGCTGGCGCTGTGACGGCGACACGGACTGCATGGACTCCAGTGACGAGAAGAACTGTGAGGGAGTCACCCATGTCTGTGACCCCAATGTCAAGTTTGGCTGCAAGGACTCAGGTGAGAGCAAGGGAGGAGAGAACCGCTGCCCGTTGCCCCCTCTGACCTGGAGGGGGAAGAGGGAAGAGGCTGGGACCTGCCTCGGCTCGGTGGGGACAGGGACAGCAGTGGAGGGATGGCAGCTCCAGGGCAGCTGGGACCCTGAGAGCCTGCAATAACGTCTCCTGCGCCTCTGACCTGCCCTCTTCTCCCTCCCGCCATGGCAGCCCGCTGCATCAGCAAGGCCTGGGTCTGTGACGGGGACAGCGACTGCGAGGACAACTCGGATGAGGAGAACTGTGAGTCGCTGGTGTGCAAAGCTCCTTCCCACACCTGTGCCAACAACACCTCCATCTGCCTCCCCCCGGAGAAGCTCTGCGATGGCTCCGACGACTGCGGGGACGGCTCCGACGAGGGCGAGCTCTGCGGTGAGTGTGGAGCTGGGCCCCAGCGCACAGGGTCTCCTCCAGCCGGGATCGGGACAAGGACCTGACGAGTGCGTCCTCTCTCCACAGACCAGTGCTCCCTGAACAATGGTGGCTGCAGCCACAACTGCACCGTGGCCCCCGGCGAGGGCATTGTCTGCTCCTGTCCCCTGGGGATGGAGCTGAGCTCGGACAACAAGACCTGCCAGATCCAGAGCTACTGTGCCAAGCACCTCAAGTGCAGCCAGAAGTGCGAGCAGGACAAGTACAATGTCAAGTGCTCCTGCTACGAGGGCTGGATGCTGGAACCCGATGGCGAGAGCTGCCGCAGCCTGGGTGTGTGCGGGTGGGCTGCAGGGGCAGCATCGCACTGTCTGCCTGTGCCTGGGGCACGTCCCTCCGCTCTTGGAGGCGGCAGCAGCAGAGCAGAGGACTGTGCTGACGGGCACGGTCAGGTCCTGGCAGGATCTCCCTGCCACGGTGGACCCCTCGCTGGCACGAGGCTGCCCTTTACAGTGCAGGGGTGTGGGTGGTCCCGCAGCTGGGGCTGGGGCCGGGAGCCAGGGACACCTCCCACCCACAGACGGGGGGACTGTTGGTCCCACGCAGCCCCTGCCTGTCACTCCCGCCTTGTCCATACCCCTCTGCTGACCCTGCCCTGCTTTCCCCAGACCCCTTCAAGCCGTTCATCATATTCTCCAACCGCCACGAGATCCGCCGCATTGACCTGCACCGGGGTGACTATAGCGTCCTGGTCCCTGGGCTGCGCAACACCATCGCCTTGGACTTCCACCTCAACCAGAGCTCGCTGTACTGGACTGACGTGGTGGAGGACAAAATCTACAGAGGGAAGCTGCTTGAGAATGGGGGTGTGTAGCCCTGGGGGCCTGGAGCAAGCTGGTGGGGGGCAGGTGGGTGGGAAAGCAGGGGTGCAGTTCTGGGATAGGGCGCCAGCAGGGACTCGTTGGCACCCTGCAATGGTGTGGCCACCGGAACCTACAGCCCCTGTAGTGATGCTGTGCTGCTCTCCAAAGTTGCTCATTATGTAGGAGGTAATTGGCATTCCCAGCACTTCCCTAATGGTAATTGCAGCCCAGCAGCTGGGAGCACAAAGCCGGGCCCTGTCCCCATCCACGCTGCGGAGGGGGCAGCCGCAGGGGGGCAGCGAGAACCCGGTGCCGGGCCACAGGCACGGGGCTGAGCCCTTTGGGTTTTAGACCCTGTTTGAGGAAGAAGCTTCCCCACGCCAGCGACCCTGGTCAAGCTGGGTGGAGCTGCTCAGGGCTGGGGCATGGTGATGGTGGGTGGGCCGGGGAGGAGGCACCAGCCTGAGCCCTCCCGGTGCTGTGCCCCACAGCTCTGACCAGCTTCGAGGTGGTGATACAGTACGGTCTGGCCACCCCCGAGGGGCTGGCCGTGGACTGGATTGCTGGCAACATCTACTGGGTGGAGAGCAACCTGGACCAGATTGAGGTGGCCAAGCTGGATGGCACCATGCGAACCACGCTGCTGGCTGGGGACATTGAGCATCCCCGTGCCATTGCCCTCGACCCCCGCTATGGGTAAGGCAGGATGGGACATTGGTCACCAGGACACCGTGGCACCCTTGGGATGTTGCGGGGGAGCCAGGCCACGGGCTCCTGTCTGGGCGCACACCCCACTGCCAATTCGGGAGGCAGAGCTCCGTGTCCCTGTGCTGACCGTCCCCGCTTGCTGTCCCTCGCAGGATCCTCTTCTGGACAGACTGGGATGCTAGCCTGCCCCGCATTGAGGCCGCCTCCATGAGCGGCGCCGGACGGCGCACCATCCACAAGGAGACGGGCTCGGGGGGGTGGCCCAACGGGCTCACTGTGGACTACCTGGAGAAGCGCATCCTCTGGATCGACGCCAGGTAGGACCAGGACACCCGTCTCTGCCCCACGCCTCCCCTTCCCTGTCGTCTCTGGACAGGGACGCCCCCCTCTCCCCCCAGTCCCTCCCAGCTCTGGCACCTTCCCCCTTGCTTCTGTGTTGTTCTGCCGTTTGAGTGCTGAGCTGGGGGCAAAAGCCTTTGCTCTGTGGGGTCTGTTTACGTCTGCAAAACCTTCCAGCCTTTGCTCTGGGTTTTCTCCTCTGCGGGGACTGCGATCCCTGGTGTAAATCAGCAGTTGTCCTCCTCCTCCGCAGCATTAAGCAGAGCAGAGGAGGCGGCTGCTGAGACCCTGTGGGTTGTTGCTGTTGGCTTAAAGACCTTTGCCCGTGCCCGGTACCCCTCGCCCAGCCGTCTGCCTGCTCTCACCCCGTGTCTCTGCCGGGCACAGGTCAGACGCCATCTACTCGGCCCTGTACGATGGGACGGGGCACATCGAGGTGCTGCGAGGACATGAGTACCTGTCACATCCCTTCGCCGTCACCCTGTATGGGGGTGAGGTCTACTGGACTGACTGGCGCACCAACACGCTGGCCAAGGCCAACAAGTGGACGGGGCACAATGTGACAGTGGTGCAGAGGACCAACACGCAGCCTTTCGACCTGCAGGTGTATCACCCCTCCCGGCAGCCCCTGGGTGAGGCCTGGGGAAGCAGAGGGACGGGTCAGGGGGAGCGCGGTGGGGAGATGGTGCTGGCACTCGGTGTCACAATGCAGAGCGTTGCGTGAGAACTGCTCCCACCCCCATGGCTGCCCCTTCTCACCCCCCGCTGTGCTGGAGGCCTCCGCTGTGGCCCTGGCCACCCAGCACGGAAGTGTCTTGAGACGATGAGGCTGGTGGGTCAGAGCTCCTCGACGGGGCAGGGAGGGTCTGGCAGGTCTGCAGCACTCTGGGGCGTCCTGGGTTGGTGTCCTCTGGAACAGGGACAGCACTGAGTCTTGTCCCCTTTGCAGCTCCTAATCCCTGTGAAGCCAACGGGGGCAAAGGGCCGTGTTCCCACCTCTGCCTCATCAACTACAACCGCACGCTGTCCTGTGCCTGCCCCCACCTCATGAAGCTGGACAAGGACAACACGACCTGCTATGGTAGGGGTCTGCCCCGGCTGCCCTGGAGTGGGGAGGATGAACGGCTGCTTTGGGGCCACTCCGCAGACCAGGCTGAGGTCCCACAACTGCCCCTCTCATCCTTGTCCCCAGAGTTTAAGAAGTTCCTGCTGTACGCGCGGCAGATGGAGATCCGGGGTGTGGACATTGACAACCCCTACTACAACTACATCATCTCCTTCACCGTGCCTGACATCGACAACGTCACGGTGGTGGACTACGACGCCCTGGAGCAGCGCATTTACTGGTCTGATGTCCGCACCCAGACCATCAAGAGAGCCTTCATCAACGGCACTGGCGTGGAGACCGTCGTCTCTGCAGGTGAGTGTGGAGGAGCATCACCCCGCGCGGCTGCTCCCATCGGATCCTGGAGTGAGGCAGAGCTGTCAGTCCTCCAGAGGCTTCAGCTCCGTGAGATCAGCCGTTCCTCTTCATCTGAGTATCATCCCAGCCCCATTCTCACAATTAATGAGTCTTCCTTTTCTGTTGCCTTTCAGACCTGCCCAACGCTCACGGCCTCTCTGTGGATTGGGTTTCCAGAAACCTCTTCTGGACCAGCTACGATGCCAACAAGAAGCAGATCAACGTCGCCCGGCTGGACGGCTCCTTCAAGAACGCGGTGATCCAGGGGCTGGACAAGCCTCACTGCCTGGTGGTTCACCCTCTCCGGGGGTGAGTCTCTGGTGGGACACGGGGCCAGCGGGCTTGGGGTCAGGCCGGGAGCTTCAAAAGAGGAGAAGGTGTACAGTGGGCACACGTGTGAGTGCGCGTGACGGTGCCCGTGCGCGGTGGAGGAGAGAACAGGTTGCTCTCCCGATGTGTCAGCGCGTGTAGGAGGTGTGTGAGAGGAGACGGGGCCGCAGCCTGGGAGGAGTGCGCCTGCTGGCGCCTGCGGAGGAGGGGGCTGCGTTTCTGTGCACGCGTGTGTGCAGGAAGGAGAAGAGGCTGCGGATAAGTGTGCGTCCACAAGCGTGTGCCAGTCTGGGTGCGCAGGGGGCTTTGCTGGGCAGGGCTGGGTGAGTGTTTGCAGACACCGAACCCTCTCCTGGGTCCCGGCACGGGGGGCGAGGAGGCCTTCGGGCCGCCCAGGCTGGGCAGCGAGAGGGGAGAGGGGCCGGGGCTGGCCTCAGGCGGAGAGGGGCCTGGAGAGCGGGCTGGGGCGGCGGGGGCTGCGGGGGCAGCAGAGCTGTGCGCGGGCCGTCTCCTTGGGGCTGCTGGAGCTGCTGTGCTGAGTGTCCCCTCCCCGGCGCAGGAAGCTGTACTGGACAGACGGGGACAACATCAGTGTGGCCAACATGGACGGCAGCAACCGCACTCTCCTCTTCACCAACCAGAAAGGGCCTGTTGGTACGGACTCCCCTGTCCCCCCTGGTACCGCCCCACCTTGCAGCACCTTCGCTGGCTCTAAAAGCCTCGAACCCCGACTCTGGCAGCCCTGGCTCCCCGGGGGGCTGGTGGCTGCTTTGTGCGGGGTTGCCCCGACCTCACGTGCCCATTCTCTCCATCACCCCGTCCACTCTGCTGGTCCCATCCTGCCTCCCAGACGGCGACGGTCCCTGCGTGCTGCCTGGCCGCTGACAGTCCCTTGCATTCTAGGCCTGGCCATCGACTACCCAGAGAGCAAGCTGTACTGGATCAGCTCTGGCAATGGCACCATCAACAGATGCAACCTGGACGGCAGCAACCTGGAGGTGATCGAGTCCATGAAGAGTCAGCTGAGCAAGGCGACCGCCCTGGCCATCATGGGTGAGAGCTGGCAGGGTGATGGGGGAGGTTCGTGAAGCCCTTTCCCTTTCTCCTGGCCCTGCCCAAACACAGACTGCTCGTTGCCATCTCTAGCAGCTGTGGAGGGGATGCTTCTCCACCAAAGGCTGAGCTAAGACCCCTTTTTCCAGACTATTGCGTGTAAATCTGTGTGGAGCAACCACCCTTTGCTGCTGGGGTGGGTGGGAGAGGACAGGGAAAGCTGCTGCATGTTCCTGCCTTCTCCTTCCAGGCGACAAGCTGTGGTGGGCTGACCAGGCGTCCGAGAGGATGGGCACCTGCAACAAGAAGGATGGGACAGAGGTGACGGTGCTGCGCAACAGCACCACGCTGGTGATGCACATGAAGGTGTATGATGAGAGCATCCAGCAAGGTGAGCGTGTGGTCCCGGGGCAGAGACCCTGCAGGGCCAGACAGCAGCTTGTCCTCTCCGCTGGGGTGCCAGCGGGGCCAGAGTCTGACCCACGGTGACCTGGTGCCCAGCTGACCCCATCCCTTCTTGCTGTCCCAAGCCTGGCCCTTGCCCTCGCGCCAGGTCCCTGCTGGCCGGCCCTGAGCACCCAGGTGTCGTGCAGCTGCCCCGCGCAGCGCTGGCCCCGGCTGCCCCGGCCTCTCCCCAGGTGCCCGCAGCCCGGCGGGGGTCCCCTGGCTGCCTCTCACCCCCCCTTTTCTCCGCGGCAGCTGGAACCAACCCCTGCAGCCTCAATAACGGCGACTGCTCGCAGCTCTGCCTGCCCACCTCTGAGACCACCCGGTCCTGCATGTGCACTGCGGGCTACAGCCTGAAGAGCGGGCAGCAGTCCTGCGAAGGTGAGTGCGCCTGTCCTTGTCCCCTGTCCCTAACGACCCCCGTGGAGCAGCGAGACCCCGCGGCCTCCCCCGGCTGAGCCTGCCGCGTGCCGCAGCTCTGCCTGTGCCGCGGGGTGCTGTGCAGCCAAGCAAGGTGTGTGTGCCGGCGTGGTGCGCGGAGGGCTCCTGCTGCTCGCTCCGGCTGTGCGTGGGCTCCTCCCGACTGCCCCACGCCTCCCTGCGCCCAGCAGCACTGCGGAGGGACGCTGGGGGCCAGAGAGACCCCGCGGGGACTCAGGAGGGGCTGCGGGCTTGGGCTGCATTGAGACCCTCACGTGTGCTGTCCCTGCGAGGGGCTGGCAGCGACGAGCGCGGGTGGCAGCGATGAGTGCGGGTGGCAGGGGGGCTCTGGGTTTAGTGGGAGGAGGGGAGCAGGGCTGTGTGCTGGGAGCCCTCAAAGGAGAGGTGAAACCCTGGCTGCCAGCAGCGAGTGTGGGGCACTGGCTCGCCGCAGTCACCGGGAACGGTGCTGGGCAGACGGCACAGCATTTGCTTTACAGATCCCCAGTCCCTGCCTGGTTTGCCACCGACTCCCTTGTGAGGGAAGAGCCTCCCCCTGCTCCCCGGTCACTGCCAGGACCTCTCAAAGGCTGTTTGTGTGCAAAATGTTCTTGGTGTTTTTGGAGGGGGCTGCTGCACCATCTGGGTCAGGGCAGGCGCTGAATAACAAGCACTGCCCTGACCCAGATGCAGCACAGAGCCCTTGCCAGCGCTCAGGGTTGGAGGCAGCCTGGGAAAGAGACCTTGCTCGTGCCTCCCCTGCACCCCACCGTGGGTCAGGACCCCTTGGACAGGCTGCTCCGGGGCTTGCAGCCTCCAGGGAGGTCTGGGCAGGGCCCGCCAGCACGCAGCCCCTTCGCAGAGCTGAGCAGGGAAGAGCTTTGAGGCTGCGCCCCGCGTTCCTACCCCAGCCATCAGAAATCTTGTCCCTCACTATGCCCGTGCTCATTTTAGAGTGGGTTGTTCCCTGTCCTCTTTCCACAAGGTTTGCCTTTCCTTCCCCTGCCCGGTGTGGTGGTGAAAGCTGTCTCATCCTCATCACAGAGGAGTTTTCTCCTCCTTATGTTCATCCTGGTTAGTCCCCTTTCACACAGGGCCCCGAGCGAAGCAGGGACATCCCTCCCTCCGTGAGAAACCACGGTGCTGCAAACACGTCACCCCCGCCCCGACCGCAGCCCCGTGGGCAGGATCAGGCACTCGGTGTCCGGCAGGACTGCCTCCCCCATCCCCTCCCCGGCTGCCTGTGGAGCTGCCGCTCCGCTGCCAGCCCACGTCTCGCATGCGTCAGCCTCAGAGTCAGCTGAGAGGTGGGCGTAGGGGCTGCCTGCGCGGGGATGCTCCAGGCAGCCGCGCAGCCTGCCAGCAGGTCCAGCCAGTGCAGTTCAACCCTGCCTGTCCCTCTGCTGTCCTGGCGCGTCTGCCTGCGCCGAGAACTTGTGGTGCTGCTGTCGTGGCAGGGTCGAGCCCTCCCACCAGCCTTGCCGGGCTTGTGCTCCTCCACAGGCTGCTGCCTCAGTTTTCCATGAGTTGTGGCTGTGCGTGGAAGGGACGGTGTGTGGTTTCTGGGATGCATCTGACTGTCGCTGCATCTGTGTCGCAGGTGTTGGCTCCTTCCTCCTGTATTCGGTCCACGAGGGGATCCGTGGCATTCCTCTGGACCCCAATGACAAGTCAGATGCTCTTGTACCTGTGTCGGGGACCTCCCTGGCTGTGGGGATCGACTTCCACGCAGGTGACTTGGGGGCTGGGAGTGGGACAACAGGGCTGGAGAGGTCGGGGAGGGGGAGTGCAAGGGGGACCGTCACCAGAACCTGCTTTGGCAGTGCTCTGCCCTACAGCATCTCCCCTCGGCAGCTCCGGGTGAAGGAGGGTTTCAGGTCCCCATGCCGGGGCTGTGGGCTCAGCCTGGCTCTCTGCCACCAGTGGGGTGACCCAGAGATGGTCACTGATACCCGCTCTCCTGCCTGGCCCCTCTCAGAGAACGACACCATTTACTGGGTGGACATGGGTCTGAGCACCATCAGCCGCGCCAAGAGGGACCAGACGTGGCGGGAGGACGTGGTCACCAATGGCATTGGCCGCGTGGAGGGCATCGCTGTGGACTGGATCGCTGGTGAGATGGGGCTCTGGAGCAGGGAGGAGAAGTTGGGCATTTGGGGAATGGGGCTCACGGAGGTGTTCCCTGTGCCCTCGCTGCAGGAAACATCTACTGGACGGACCAGGGCTTTGATGTCATTGAGGTGGCCAGGCTGAACGGGTCCTTCCGCTATGTGGTCATCTCTCAGGGGCTGGACAAGCCACGGGCCATCACCGTCCATCCAGAGAAGGGGTGAGACACTGCACAAAGCTGCCCGGAGAGGGCCATCAGTTGGGGGGTGGGCATGTATCAGAGACCCCCGGCACCTTCCCAGCAGAGTCATGCTGTTTGCGTGCGGTGGAGAAGGACTTGTAGGTGTCCTGCCACACCAAGGGACAGGTCTCTAGTGACCAAACCAACTGGCTTCAACTGCTGATGGGCTGAGCTTGCTGGGGGCTCCCTGTGACTTTGTGGATGCCAGCACCTCAGAAAATCCAAGTGGAGCCTCCCTAGAGCAGCTCCAGCTTTGGACAGAGTCACGGGGAGAGGAGAGTTGTTTGGATCCAGGGAAGGACGGAGAACAGCACCTTACGTGCCTGGCATACAGGCTGGTTTCTGGGCTGCATCCAGCTGCAATGCAGCTCCTTTCCCCAGCTGCAGCATGGTCGGCAAGCACGTGGTGACCAGGAGGCTGGCAGGTCCCCGGGGGTCCGGACTAAGGCCCTGATGTGGAGGGATGAGGGGGAGAGGTGCTTGTCCTCTGCTCTGACGGCCAACAGGCCCAAGGCTGCTGCTTCTGGCCAGCCCTGTGTTCACGTCCCTGCTGTCCCCTGCAGGTATCTGTTCTGGACAGAGTGGGGCCAGTACCCTCGCATCGAGCGGTCGCGCCTGGATGGGACCGAGCGGATGGTGCTGGTGAACGTCAGCATCAGTTGGCCCAACGGAATATCCATTGACTACGAGGTACAGCCACCGGCTGGGGGACAGTGCTGCCCTGGGGCCCGCTGGGGAGCGTGCTGGTCCCGAGGGTCCCTGCAGCCGCGCGCCTGCTGGCAGAGCCCCTGGGGACACGGCTGTCCCCGCCGCGGGCGCTGGAGTCTCCTCTCCAGTGCAGGGAGGGTTGTCCGGGGTGGTTCTTTTCTGAACCCTGGGACTTTCTGCTGGAGATGGTGGGAGGTGCAGCCCCGGTGTGCTGCTCCGTTACTACTGGGACGCTTTCTCATCGCCTCAGGACGGGAAGCTTTACTGGTGCGATGCCCGGACAGACAAGATCGAACGAATCGACCTGGAGACAGGTGAAAACCGAGAGGTCGTCCTGTCCAGCAACAACATGGACATGTTCTCAGTGTCGGTCTTCGAGGAGTACATTTACTGGAGCGATAGGTATGATGCCCGAGGGGTCCGGCGGTGCTGGGGGGGGCACCAGCCGTGCAGGAAGGTGGGGTGAGCTGATGGGTGCTACGGGGAAGGTGGTGGAGCTGGGTTCCAGCGCAGGGTGCCGCTGAGGTGGGCCCCACGTTGGTTACTCGGTGACTGTGTCCCTTCTTAGGACTCATGCAAATGGCTCCATCAAAAGAGGCAACAAGGACAACGCCACCGAGTCGGTGTCCCTGCGGACAGGGATCGGCGTGCAGCTCAAGGACATCAAAGTCTTCAACCGGGCCAGGCAGAAGGGTGCGTCCAGGACCGGGGTGTCAGCCCCTTGTGCAGCGCTGCCGAGTGCCGACAGCCGCCTGGGCTGCGCTCCCGTGGCAGGCAGATGCGGGGAGGGGGTGGAGAAACAAACAACAAACGGGCCACTGTGTCCTTGTCAAAGAGCCGTGTCGTGCCATGGGCTGAGCCCCTTTCTTCACCCGCTTCCTCTGGAGCGGGGGAGAGGTGAAAAGCAGCTGAGTGGGAGCATCCTCCTATACAGAGCCTCCCAGTTCCTCCAACAATCCCCTCTTTCCTCCCCAGGCACCAACATCTGCGCCCAGAGCAACGGGGGCTGCCAGCAGCTCTGCCTGTTCCGGGGCAACGGGCAGAGGACGTGTGCCTGCGCCCATGGCATGCTGTCTGAGGACGGGGTGAGCTGCCGGGACTACGACGGCTACCTGCTGTATTCCGAGCGCACCATCCTCAAAAGCATCCACCTGTCAGACGAGAACAACCTCAACGCGCCCATCAAGCCCTTTGAGGATGCGGAGCACATGAAGAATGTCATCGCCCTGGCCTTTGACTACCGCTACGGTTCCAAGGGCAGCAACCGCATATTCTACAGCGACATCCACTTTGGTAACATCCAGCAGATCAACGACGATGGCACAGGGCGCAAGACCATTGTGGAGAGTGAGTGTCACAGAGCTCCCGCCGTGAGCATCTGCCCCCAGACCCTTTTTTCCTGTTCTCCCCTGTCACCTCCTCCTGAACTCCTTCCTTGCCCAAGGACTTTTTTTGCTTTTGTCGGTTAATGTTGTTTGGTGTTTTCAAGAGGTGTTTTTGAGTGGCAGCTGTTAAGGGTTCATCTGTGAACTTTCTACAAGAGCCTCTAGAACAGGCAGCAGCCTGTGGTGGAGGATGCAAGTGTCAGGAGCAGCCCGAAGAGCTAGTTCTGGCAAGGAGAGTGTATCACGAGGCTCAGGCGTGCACGTGGGTACGCGTTGCTCTAGAAACAAGGCACTGCAGCAAACTTGGGATCTGCTCTGTGTTTGCATTTGGCTTCCAAGACAGACCTGTCGAGCCTGAGCAAACCGTGCCGTGTCTGGCCCTGTCCTCACCTCCAGCCCTCGCTTTGCCCTTGGTTGGTTTTATTGGCTCCTACAGCAGTTGGAAAGACCATGTCTGTTGCCCTCTGTCACTGGGGAGCACCTCCAGCAAGGGTTATAGATGTGCTCGCTAATGAGTGTACTTAGATTTGGCACTTGGGATCGTTGTTATCACTGAGATCAGGAGAGCTGGGCCCATCTGTCCTAGACAGTTCATTAAACCTTTCACTGATGGTTAACGAGGGAGGAAGGATGGGTGTACAGTTCAAGTTCCTGCCCTGAGAGCTGGAGGGAAGGTCTCCCTGGTCAGCCACGAGTCTTCATCTTGTTGCTTTGTGCCTCTGGGCCCCAGCTCTCCCCTGGCAGAGGGAGGCCCTTCCCTTCCCAGCGCTGCTGCTGCGGGGACAGGGGGACCCGGGCCAAGGCCCGGCCAGCACAGGGGAGATGATCAGAGCACGAGCTTGAAAGCCAAGTTCGAGTCCTGGTTTCATCATAGGTGGACATCACTCGGCTGTCTTGCAAGGAAGTGTCGTTCCCTAGTTGGTCGCAGAGGTCTGCCCAGGAGGCCACTAACGTCTCCTGGGGTCTCGGCTCACCCGTTAGCACAGCCCAGCCCTGCTGAGCGCTGCCACGCTGGCGCTGTGTCCGCAGGCAGCCAGAGCCTCTGAGGGATTTTTTTGGGGTGTAATTAAAAGCAGTGACTTCAGGCTGCTGAACAAGCCACGTCCAAGCGTCACAGTCGGCACTGGCTGTGCAGAGTGAGCTGGGCAGCCTTGCAGGAGCGTGGGCTGGATGCAACCTGTGCCTGTCCTCCCCTCCTGCAGACGTGGGCTCGGTGGAGGGGCTGGCGTACCACCGCGGCTGGGACACGCTCTACTGGACAAGCTACACCACTTCCACCATCACCCGCCACACCGTGGACCAGAGCCGCCTGGGGGCTTTCGAGAGGGAGACGGTGATCACCATGTCGGGGGACGATCACCCCCGGGCCTTTGTGCTGGACGAGTGCCAGAAGTGAGTGGCCGTCGGTGGTCCAGCCAGCCTGCCCGGGGGTCCACATGATCCCAGGCCAGTGGACTCCCCTCCACTGGGAAGCACTGGTTCCCAACACAGAGAGTATTGGACCCCAGGGAGGAAAGGCCCTGTGCCCCCCCTCGCCATGCATCCTTCAGTACCCCAAAGCACAGACAGAAACCCCATCCCATCCCTATCTCTGGCCAGATGGTACCATGGGGTAACGCGTTTCCCAGCTGGCTGTAGTGGCCTCATTCATTCCCCTGCCACCCCTTTTTATGCAGGGACAATGTCCCATCCGTCCCAAAGTCCCTGGAAGCTCCACAGCAGCAGAAGGGTGGGCTGAGCCAACATGTATGTGGCACAGGTGGGGTTGCAAAGGCATCGTGTGTCTCTCCCCTTCCAGCCTGATGTTCTGGACCAACTGGAATGAGCAGCACCCCAGCATCATGCGTGCCACCCTCTCTGGTGCCAATGTCCTCATCATCATTGACCAGGACATACGGACACCCAATGGGCTGGCCATTGACCACAAGGCTGAGAAGATCTACTTCTCTGATGCCACACTGGACAAAATTGAACGCTGTGAATACGACGGCTCCCACCGCCATGTGAGTCCAGACCCGGCCCCAGCGGCAGAGATGGAGGAGGAGCGTGGGGAGTGTGGAAACTGGGGCTGGCACCCTGTTGGAGGAAGGCAGAGCTGTTCCTGGGGCACCGGGGGTCAGGCCTTCCCCTGGGCAGACACAGCGACGGGTTGCGTTTGGGGTGGTGCTGGGCGCTGCATGCCATGGCCAGGTTCCCTCGTGCTCACAGTTTGCCCGTGTCCGGCAGGTGATCCTGAAATCGGAGCCCGTGCACCCCTTCGGTCTGGCTGTCTACGGCGATTACATCTTCTGGACGGACTGGGTGCGCAGGGCTGTGCAGCGAGCCAACAAGTATGTGGGCACCGACATGAAGCTTCTGCGTGTTGACATCCCCCAGCAGCCCATGGGCATCATTGCCGTGGCCAACGACACCGACAGCTGTAAGGGCCCCCTGCAGCCCACCCCTCACCCACAGCCTCACCACCCTGCGCCCCCGCTCCCTGGCTGGACCTCTCTGGGGCGGCTCAGCCCCCTGCCAAGCAGCGCTGCCCTTCCATCCTGCCTGCAGGCCAGGGGAAGGGGGAACCCAGCCCACCGTCCTGCCTGGCCTGTCATTGCCCCTTCGGGGCTGTCACACCAGGGCCCGTCTGTCTCCAAACACTGTGCAGGCTGAAGAGGGAGAATTTGCCCCATTTGTGCTCTTCCCAGGGCATCCTCCTTGCAAGATCTGGGGAGACTGGTTGCCCCCAACCCCATGCCTCCCCCATAGCCCCATCTGAAGAGCCTGGGGAGGAACCCCCCTGCTTTTCCTCTCCCCAGCAGGGAGGACAAGGGGAAGGGACTGCTGAGCCTGTCCCTGCTGTGACTGCTCTGTCTCTCCTAGGCGAGCTGTCCCCGTGCCGGGTGAACAACGGCGGCTGTCAGGATCTCTGCCTGCTCACGCCCAAAGGACACGTCAACTGCTCCTGCCGTGGCGAGCGTGTTCTGCAGGAGGATTTCACCTGCAAAGGTGGAGGGGAGGTGGAAGCGGGAGCTGGTGGGGATGGGAAGGGGAGGAGGAGGAGGAGGAGGAGGAGGAGAGGCTGATCTCAGCCTGGGCGAGCTGACATTCTCCACGCCCTCCCCAGCCCTGAATTCCACCTGCAACATGCACGACGAGTTTGAGTGTGGGAACGGCGACTGCATTGACTTCAGCCGGACCTGTGACGGCGTGGTCCACTGCAAGGACAAGTCAGATGAGAAGCAGTCCTACTGCAGTAAGGTTCCTCCTCTTGCTGCTTTGCTCAAACACACACGCGCTCCCCGGCACATGCAGGCACCCTGCTCCAGCTCTCAGGCAGAGGGAGCCAGGATGCCTGGGTGTCTTCTCGTGTTCCTCAAGCGCTTGGAGTCCCTCTTGCCCTCCCTGAGATGGGCCCAGCCAGGCCAGGCTTTAAGGGTTCCAGATCTTTTTTGGTTTTGGGGGGGAAGGCTGGAGAGCGAGACTCGTTGAGCTGACCCAATGGGGGCTGCAGCACCCCCCAACACCCACCCTCGCTCCTCCGCTGGGAGGGGTCTCTGCTCAGCAAAGGCCAAGCTTGACCCTGCAATGTTGCCAGCACAGCATGAGGGAGCCCGTTTCCTAATCCTGCCTGTGTAGTTTCTTCCCCTGCTGACGGGTCCCTGAGGAGCTGAGACACGCCGGAGCGCCAGCCCTCCCCTCGCATTCACCTCCTCTTCCTCCTCCTCCGCAGGCAGCCGCAAGTGCAAGAAGGGTTACCTGCACTGCATGAACGGGCGCTGCATCGCCAGCCGCTACTGGTGCAATGGCGTGGATGACTGCGGGGACAACTCGGACGAAGTGCCGTGTAACAGTAAGCAGGCTGTCTGGCTCCCGGCCAGCCCTTGCCAGGGCTTGGTCAACCATCTGGGACAGGGACAGAGGCTTCAGGAAAGAGTTACCTTCAGCTTGACAGGATCAGAGCAGAGCCAGGGCTTAACGGAAGGGCAAGGTCTAAATCCTACTTGTGCTGCTTATGCCACAGACCACTTTGTAAAGCTCATTCGTGCTCTGACAGCCAGGAGAAAAAACTCCCGAGTGCAGCCGTGCAGCAGCCAGAGCCTCCCGAGAACAGTGGTGTGACACCCCGGAGGAACACGAGGCGATGGCGAGGTGCAGTGTTGCTGCTCCTCGTGGCTCCTGTGCCCCTGAGAAAAGGGCACCCAAGCAGCCCCAAGAGCAGCATCCCTTCAGAGCTGCAGGGCTGTAGGAACTGCCTGGTTCAGAACCGAGCTCAGGAGCTTCCCTGAACCCACCCAGGGGTTCAGCTCGGGAGACAGGCTCCGGCTGCCATGCGGAGTGCGTGAGCCAGAGGCACCAGGTCTCAGCCAGGAGGGGACCCGAGATGCAGGATCAGGCGGTCCGTAGCTGTGCTGGGCAGCGTGTGCACGCACTTCTGCAGCGCGAGTCGGGGCCGTGGGAATGCTGTACCTGCTGGGTCTCCCAGACCGACCTCATCCATTGTGGGGGCTTCCCCCTTGCAGAAACCAGCTGTGCTGCTACTGAGTTTCGCTGCCGAGATGGGAGTTGCATTGGGAATTCGAGCCGCTGTAACCAGTTCATCGATTGCGAGGATGCGTCGGATGAAATGAACTGCAGTGAGTGCCCCAGCTGCTGTCCCGTGTTCCCTGCTGCCTCCCCAGCTCTGCCCTGCTGCAGCTCTGCAGATGTTCCTGCCCTCTTGTGCCTGTGGGTGGGGGTCTGGGTCCCTGCGCCTCATTTCAATCTTTGGGGCTTCTGCTGAATCAGGGAGGTACAAGGGCTGTGGCTCCCAGTCCCATCAGCAGAGGCCAGCCCAGGTTAGCCCACCAGTGGGAAGCAGCCCCAGCCCATCGCTGCAGCCCCCCGTGCCGCGCCTGGCACCGGACCACCCGACAGCCCGTCAGAAGCGCTTAACACGGTCCCAGCAGCTCGGGGCACACGTGGGGCAGCGTCGGCTCGGTGCTGCTCTGCAGACAGAGGGGCAGTCAGCCGCAGGGCGAGGGCTCGTGCTGGTGGTGGGGGCTGGACCAAAGGGTTGTGCTGCCGGCAAGCAGCACCCATCACCTGGGGCTCCTGCTGTGGTTCCTTGCAGCCGCCACCGACTGCAGCAGCTATTTCAAGCTGGGGGTGAAGGGTACCACGTTCCAGAAGTGCGAACACACCTCTCTGTGCTACGCCCCGAGCTGGGTGTGTGATGGGGCCAATGATTGCGGAGACTACTCAGACGAGCGCAACTGCCCAGGTGAGAGCCGGGGGAGGAAATGGGGCGAGGGCCTGGGAGAGCAGGGGCAGCGCACTGACCCGCTGGCTGGGTGCTCCCCTTTGGGGTCTCTTTGGGTGGTGGATGCTTTGTTTGCGCACCGGGACCATCGTCCTTTGCCTGGGCAGCTCCTGCCCGGAGGGTGCTGCCGGGCACTGATCAGTGCAGGATCACAGATGGCTTTTGGGGAGGAATCCTTCCGAGTCAGGCGGTTGTGGGCTGGGAGGAGGCAGGACATGTCTGCACCACCACCTTTACCTGACGTTTCCTTCACAAACCAGGTGGGAGGAAACCCAAGTGTCCGGCCAATTACTTCGCCTGCCCAAGCGGGAGATGCATCCCCATGACGTGGACCTGCGACAAAGAGGACGACTGCGAGAACGGAGAAGATGAGACTCACTGCAGTGAGCGGCAGGGTGGGGAGAGCAAGGGGCTCCGGGGTGACAGCACGGGGTGGCGAGCACAAGCGTGCCCAAGGGGAGGCAGGACCCTCTCCTCTCCCTGATGTCTCCTTGATGAGGACCAGACTCCAGATTCTTCCCACTCTGCAGTCTTATTCCACAACCTTGGACTTTTAACTGTGGCCAGTGCAAGTGTCCTGGTGCATTTGTTTGCAGCACGTGCACCAGTGTCCATAGTCATTTTGAAGGCAGCCAGTTATGGCTGACTTGAGTTACGTTTTTAATTCCAGCCTCCCTGAACAAACTGCAAATGGTGCTCAGGAACTGGGGAACCTCCCCAGCTCCAGAGGAGGGAATCCCGCATCCCGTCAGCGTGGCATGCGGGCACTGCCAAGTCTGGGCAAGCAATAGCCCCAGCACCACCCTGGGCTCCGGCCCTGGAGCCCGTTTGGCCCAGTGTGGCTGTGCTCTGCTGCCATGTCCTTCCCCCAGCATTGCCGTAGCTCTGACCCCTTGTCTCCTCTCCTCTCCCAGACAAGTTCTGCTACCCCGTGCAGTTTGAGTGCAACAACCATCGCTGCATCTCCAAGCTCTGGGTGTGTGACGGGGCAGACGACTGTGGGGATGGCTCGGATGAGGACAGCCGCTGCCGTGAGTCTGCTCCAGCCCCTGCTGCAACCTCTCTCAGTCCTTTCCTGCACTGCTGCTCCATCTCTGTGTATTCCTGCCTTTGCCCACCCCTTCTCCCACCCTTGCTTTCCTGTGCCATGGTTCTTACTGCTCTCCTGGGCCCTGGGACCCAAGTAGTCCAGCTGTGGGGGTGACTGGCCTCCTTCCTGCTTCTCCCTTCCCCAGGGCTGACCACCTGCAGTGCGGGATCCTTCCAGTGCCCGGGCACCTACGTGTGTGTGCCGGAGCGTTGGCTCTGCGACGGAGACAAGGACTGTGCAGATGGAGCTGATGAGACCCTCGCTGCGGGCTGCTGTGAGTCCCCTGAGGGCTGGGTGCGTGGTGGGGCCAGGGGCTGGAGCGGAGCGGAGTGCGGTCAGAGCTGCCTTGGGGGGCGAGCCCCACTCCCCCGGGTCCCTGTTGGTCGCAGACAGGATGCCTCATCCCGGCCACTTCCCAGCCAGGCTTGCAGGAGGAAACTGCAGTGCTGTGGTCACAGCAGACCTGGGCATGGGGACATTTGGGTGCCTTTCCCTGACTCTGAGGAGAGGGGGAGCATCATCCTGTGGGGCAATAGCCAATGGCACCGCGTTGCCTGGGGGCTGTTCACAGCTACCGACACAGGCTCAGGCTTGGGGCAAAGAAGTCTGTGCCCCAGCTGGGCTGGGCCCCAGCCCTTGTCCCCAGTGCCCCAAGATGAAGGGCTCAGGGTCAGGCAGGAGAGCGCGCAGGCTGGCAGAGGGCTGACAGCGGTTCCTCGTTGCAGTGTACAACAACACATGCGACGAGCGGGAGTTCATGTGTGGAAACCGTCAGTGCATTCCCAAGCACTTTGTCTGCGACCACGATGATGACTGTGGCGATGGCTCGGACGAATCCCCGGAGTGTGGTGGGTGTCCACAGGACCAGGGAGCACAGCAAGGGCTATATTTCCTGTAGCACTGGCCCTGGCAGCCATGCTGGGTCTCCTGGGCTTTGAGATGGGACCCTGGAAGGGTATTCATGATCCAGGCTGGGTTTGATGTGAGGGGAAACCAGGAGAGGGAGCGGGAGGGCTTCAGTGCCGGAGGGCTGTGCCCCCCAGCCCTGCTGCAGGGTGTCCACCCTGGCACAGGGCAGTTTTGGGGAGATCCAAAACCACCCTCATTTGCCACCACCTCGGCCCCCGTGCTGCAGCCTTGTCCCGAGGTGGGCTGCAGGGAGGTTTGGGCACCTGTGCCATGGCTCCATGCAGCCCAGCTGCCGCAGTGCCCCCGTCGCTCCTGGCCGGCTTGGGAAGGTGGGCCACACGGTCTGAGCCTGCCCCCCTCCCGCAGAGTATCCCACCTGCGGCCCCCACGAGTTCCGCTGCGCCAACGGCCGCTGCCTCAGCAACAGGCAGTGGGAGTGCGACGGCGAGTTCGACTGCCACGACCACTCGGACGAGGCGCCCAAGAACCCACGCTGCAGCAGCCCAGGTACCTGCGGGGGCCGCGGCCGGGGAGCGGGGCTGCCCAGCTGCCTGCGCTGACCGCTGCTGCCTCCTCTCCACCCCGCTGCAGAGAACAAGTGCAATGACTCCTTCTTCCTCTGCAAGAATGGGAAGTGCATCCCAGAGGCGCTGCTTTGCGACAACAACAATGACTGCATGGACGGCTCAGACGAGCTCAACTGCTTCATCAACGAGTGTCTAAACAAGAAGCTGAGCGGCTGTTCCCAGGAGTGCGAGGACCTCAAGATCGGATACAAGGTAGGTGCCCAGAGGCTGGGAGGGTCGGCTGGAAGGATGCTCTCGCTCTCCCTTCCTCCTGCCCAGACACTCAGTGTGAGGGTTGCTTCTGTCCTGCGCCGGCTGGGCGAGGGATGCACACGCAGGCACTCCTGGCCCGTGGTTGTGTGTGCTGCTCTTGTGTCTGCAGCCTGTCTGTGCCTGCGCCCGCTTGTCCCACAGTGACGCCTGTCACATCCCAGCGTGTGGGCCCTAGATATGTCTAACAGCTCCTGGTTGCCTCCTGCAGTGTAGATGCCGTCCTGGGTTCCGGCTGAAGGACGACGGGAAGACGTGCATTGACATCGATGAGTGCTCCACCACGTACCCCTGCAGCCAGAAGTGCATCAACACTCTGGGGAGCTACAAGTGCCTGTGCATAGAGGGCTACAAGCTCAAACCTGACGACCCCACCAGCTGTAAAGCTGTCACAGGTGAGAGCCAAGAGGAGACTCGGAGGCAGGGATGCTCTTCTGGCGACCGTGGGATGCTGCTGGCATTGGAGTCGATCATGGTGCTCCACAAAGCAAAGTAGCTGCCCCCGACTCATGAAGGAGAGCTGAGAAGCAGTGGGGCAGGGAGGGCGGCAGGTCCGCAGGGAATCTGTCCACATCCCAGCGGCGCTTCCCTGACACTTCTTGTGGTTTCCCTGTGCAGATGAAGAGCCCTTCCTCATCTTTGCCAACCGGTACTACCTGAGGAAGCTCAACCTGGATGGCTCCAACTACACGCTGCTCAAGCAGGTGCGGGAGGACCTGGGAGCAGAGGGGGCACCAGCCCCACGTGGCCGGGGGTTTGGGGTTGGAGAGGGGGCCTGCAGGGCAGGAGACCTGCCAGCCCGGGAGTTTGGGCTCTTGGCTTCCCAGGCAGACGGTAGATCCTGTATAAACAACAGCGCTCCCTGTGAGTGTGCAGGAGGTCCTGTGTACACAGCAGCTCTTCTGTAGCAGACTGTTTTACGGTAGAGCTGCACAACAGTTGTCTGCTGGTGCTTTTAACTTCTTTGCTGCAGGGACCGTGAGTTGAGGCTGGGGGCTCACTGGTCTTTGTAAAGACCCTGTGACCTTGTGCTAGCTGGTGAGGCTGTTTCAACACTTCTCCCTTCCTCCCAGGGACTGAACAACGCCGTGGCTCTGGATTTTGACTATCGGGAGCAGATGATCTACTGGACAGATGTCACCACGCAGGGCAGCATGATCCGCCGCATGCACATCAATGGCAGCAACGTTCAGGTGGGGGACTGAGGCAGCCCCTCGGGCACCTCCGCTCCCGGCAGCTGCTCCTCACCCACCTCCCGCAGAGAGGGGCCACCTGGAGGGGCCCAGACTGGTACCAGGGAAGGGGGCACAAGCCCTGTGTGGGGTCACCACTGTGCTCAGGGCATCAGGCCAGGTTAGCAACAAGGGGATGCTTTGCGGCACCGTCCGGATCAGAGGTGGGCTCCGTGCTGCACCAAAGCCGTGAGCAAGGAGGGCTGGGGTAAGAGAGGAGTGGGGAGAGGGAGCGGGGCAGGACTGTCTGCCAGGGCGATGTGCCACGGAAGGGGGATGTTGTCATCCCTGGGAGACCAGGGCAGGATGTGGTGCCCGTCCAGCCCAACATCTCTGTTTTCTCCCAACAGGTTCTTCACCGCACTGGCCTCAGCAACCCCGACGGGCTGGCTGTGGACTGGGTGGGAGGCAACCTGTACTGGTGCGACAAAGGTCGGGACACCATTGAAGTGTCAAAGCTCAATGGCGCCTACCGCACCGTGCTGGTGAACTCAGGCCTGCGTGAGCCCCGGGCGCTGGTGGTGGATGTGCAGAATGGGTGAGAGCCTGGGGCACCTGGACCTTCCCCTCCATGCAGGGAGGGGGCTGGCGGCCGCCTTGCCGTAGGGCTGGAGGCTGGGAGATGGGACGGGCCCTTCCCTTCTCACCTCCGGGCTGCCCGACTGCTTCTCCCTGCCCTGCACGCACGTTCCCAGGCGTCTTGGTTTAGCCATGCGACGGGCGGAGTGTGGCTGCTGCTATGGCTTGGGCCGGACTCAGCCTCCCTCTGCTCTTCTGTTCCATGCCCAGTTACCTATACTGGACAGACTGGGGGGACCACTCTCTGATCGGGAAGATCGGCATGGATGGCACCAACCGCAGCGTCATCGTTGACACGAAGATAACTTGGCCCAATGGCCTCACTCTTGACTACATCAACAGCCGGATCTATTGGGCTGACGCACGGGAGGACTACATTGAGTTTGCCAGCCTGGATGGCTCCAACCGGCACACGGGTGAGAGCGCCAGGGCTTCCGGGGCGCTGCCAGGCTGGTGTGGGGTGTGGGCTCTGGATGGCTTCTGGGAACCGCAGCCAGGGGTGCTGGGTATGGTCCCCAACCTGGCGGCTCCTCGGTGCCTCTGCCAGGGGAAGAGGTTTGGTCCCTGGCTGAGCTGTCCCTGGAGAGAGGCTGCGCTGCGGGAGGGGTGACGCGGGGCAGCCCCTTGCTGAGCCGCCCGCTCCCCTCGCAGTGCTGAGCCAGGACATCCCGCACATCTTTGCGCTCACCCTCTTTGAGGATTTCATTTACTGGACCGACTGGGAGACCAAGTCCATCAACCGGGCCCACAAGACCACAGGAGCCAACAAGACGCTGCTGATCAGCACGCTGCACCGCCCCATGGACATCCACATCTACCACCCCTACCGCCAGCCCGACGGTGAGCCGAGGGGCCGGGCTGGTCCTGGCGCTGCGGAGCAGCCCTGGGCCCGGGGCTGGGGCTGGGCACGAGGTGCAGAGGGATGCCCGGGTGGGCAAGGGGTGCGTGGTGAGAAGGGTCTCGCAGCTGGGGGTTCACGTGCTACCCTGAGAGTCCCTCTCCTTGGTCTGACTTGTGGTTGTCTCCCTGCTCTCCCCAGTTCCCAACCATCCCTGCAAGACCAACAACGCTGGCTGCAGCAACCTCTGCCTCCTCTCGCCGGGCGGGGGGCACAAGTGTGCTTGTCCCACCAATTTCTACTTGGGCGGTGATGGCAAAACCTGCGTCTCCAACTGCACGGCCAGCCAGGTAACAGCAGCCTGCCCACCCCAGCTTGCATGGACATCTCTCCTGCGGCGAGCATGTGCTGTGCTTGTCCTTCTGCCATGGTTTCACCAGGTCCCAGCTCCTCTGCTTGTGCTGGTGCCCACGCTGTGTGTCTGGGTGCTGGTGTGTGGGCGCCTTCTTCAGGCGTGGGCAACACCTCCCTCCTGTGGTGCTTCCCAGCACATGCAGACTGCGGTCCTTTGGGGGTGCCCAGGGGAGCCAGAGACCCTCTGCCTCTGGCATGTCCTTCTGCCTGCTGCCCTCCCTCCAGAAGCTGTGTGGGGTGGGCTTAGGATTAAGGCTTCGCTCCAGGTCAGGACAGAGCGTCGTGGGGGTGCCTGGGAAGGGACAGCATGGAGATCACTGCCCTTGGCAGGGTTCCCTGGGGACGAAGCCTTCTGGGGTCCTCCCTCCCCATTCTAAGTTGCCCTCACAAGCTCACCTCTCTGTTGCAGTTTGTCTGCAAGAATGACAAGTGCATCCCTTTCTGGTGGAAATGCGACACCGAGGACGACTGCGGGGACCGTTCGGATGAGCCAGAGGACTGCCGTGAGTGCCGAGCGGGGCTGACCACAGCCCACAGCGTCCCAGCACCTTGGCCTGGCTCTCCAGTATCCGTGTGCTGCGTGGAGCAGCCCGGCAGTGCCTGTGTGCCTGGTCCCCCAGAGCCCTGCGGCTGCTCTGGCTTCGGGACAGCACTGCTGCTCCCTGCTCCGGCAGAGAGGAGGCCACCCCGCTCACCGGGCTTAGAGGACAGGGGGATGACACGCTGTCCCTGCTGGGGGCATTGCCCCGTGGGGGACAGCAGCCCACTGCTGCTTTCGGAGCAGAGCTGCCCCGTCACTGCGCCAGAGCCCGGGGTTGGGTGCTGGTTGCTCGGTCCGAGCTGAGGAGCCCAGAAAGGAAAGCGGGAGTTTAAGGTTTGCCCTGAAAATGTTCCCCAAAGCAAATGTTTCACCCTGTCTTACTCGCCCCACAGCTGAGTTCAAATGCAGGCCAGGGCAGTTCCAGTGCTCCACTGGGATCTGCACCAATCCAGCCTTCATCTGTGATGGAGACAATGACTGCCAGGACAACTCGGATGAAGCCAACTGTGGTAGGTTCTCCACCTCCCCTTGCGACCCTCGGACCCCAGCAGTGCTGCAGCATCTTGGTAGAGCAGAGGTGCAGCGTGGCAGCTTTTGACTGTGCTGCCTCCCTTCCCAGATATCCACGTCTGTCTGCCCAGCCAGTTCAAATGCACCAACACCAACCGCTGCATTCCTGGCATTTTCCGCTGCAATGGTCAGGACAACTGCGGTGACGGCGAGGATGAGAAGGACTGCCGTAAGTGGGGAGCTGTTAACTGTGTTAGGGATGGGGACCGTGCACGGGTCGCATGAGGAGTTTGGTGCTGTATCAGATCCGTGTCTTTGGGTACTGGCTTCTCTCCAGGCTGGCTTCTGGGTGGTCCTGCCTCTGAGCATGGGGCTTTCTCCTTACCTCTGCTCTGCGTAGAGCCTCTGTCCACCATCACCCCGCTGCCCCTACAGACAATTCTGTTTCCTAGTAGAAACAAAATCCTTAAATCCCTCAGAGTGGCAAGTTAAATATTTGCTGTGGATTTGCACTGAGCCTGTTGCACAGCTGAGGGATCTTGTGGTTTCTGCCCTGTCTCCCTGCAGCTGGTCAGGTCTTCCGGGGCCACCACAGGGCTTCGCTCCCCTCCTGTCTCGTGCAAGGGGTTACCAAACGTGGCCAGAAACTTGTTGTGATGCCCAGAGCATCTGCGTGCCTCTCTGCTGCGTGGGTTGGTGGCTGGCAGACCCCTGCCTGCCCCGCTGCCTCTCCTGACTCTGCTTCTCCCTCCTGCAGCGGAGGTGACTTGTGCCCCCAACCAGTTCCAGTGCGCGATCACCAAGCGCTGCATCCCCCGCGTCTGGGTGTGCGACCGCGACAACGACTGTGTGGATGGCTCAGATGAACCCGCCAACTGCAGTAAGAAGCCTGCGCAGGGACGGGGGTTGGGTCTGGCCATGCCGAAACCAGGAGCTCCCCTGCAGCTGGTCACGTCTGTGTGTCTTTCCCGTGGGATGAGGGGTCCCTGCAGGTTCTGCGGGCAGTGGGTGATTGCGGTGGCTCTGCCTGGATCTGTCCCGCTGAGATACTCCTGTCTCTGACTCCTCCACAGAGAACTGCTTGAGAGGGGGGGGATCTTGCCCCTCTGTTCCAAGCAAGGGTGCTGCAGTCAGCTCCCGGCTGCTGGTACAAGGTGTTCCTCAGCCCTGCAGGGACAGAAGTTTGCCTGGCCAGTGCTAACCCCACCTCCCCCCCCCCACATCCATATCACCTTGTTTCTCCCCGCCAGCACAAATGACGTGTGGTGTGGACGAGTTCCGGTGCAAGGACTCAGGCAGGTGTATTCCTGCACGCTGGAAGTGCGACGGGGAGGATGACTGCGGGGACGGGTCCGACGAGCCCAAGGAGGAATGCGGTGAGCTAGTGCCCCCCTGCTTCCCCGAGGGTCAGGCTGCCCTAGTGTCGTCCGTCCCCCCACCTGCCTGGTGTGCCGAGGGCTGGGGGAAGTTTTAGCTGCTCCTTTTCCAAACCGTGTGGGCAAGGCTGGGTGGGAGGGAGGCTGGCAGAGAGCAGCGCTGCCCACCCTGCTAGCTGGCGTGCCCGTCCCTCCCCCTGTGCGGGGCAGTGCTGATGCCTGTCCTTGTCTTGTCCCTCCCAGACGAACGCACCTGTGAGCCCTACCAGTTCCGCTGCAAGAACAACCGCTGCGTGCCGGGTCGCTGGCAGTGTGACTATGACAACGACTGCGGGGACAACTCGGATGAGGAGAGCTGCAGTACGTGCCGCCTTGGAGCCTTTGCTATCCCGGGAGCCGGCTATGCAGAGGAGAGGGGAGCAGTTCAGGTCCCCCCAGCCCCTCTGCCTACTGGTGCCTCCAGCTACAGGGTGGGGGGCAGCATCGGGCTGGCTGGGGCCGATGGCTGGGGAGCTGCCTTCCCCCCCTGGGCAGAGCGCGGTGACTCTGGGGGTCTGGCTAGCCTGGTCCTGCAGGCAGGGCTGAGGGGAGGCCCCGAGTGGGACAGGTTAAAGGCAGGAGGTGACCCCAGCGCCCTCCCCAGCAGGCAGAGCACAGGGGTGTGCTCACCTGTGGGGCTTGCAGGCAACTTGTCCCACTCGTGGGCACCTCGTCGCACGCGCGGTGGAGCGGCTTTGCTTTAGAGCATCGCCCCGTGCTTTGGCCCCAGCCTGGCAGGCAGCACCCTTTGAAATGGTTTGGCCTGGGAAGGCAGTGGGGACACACTGAACCTTTCTTTGGGAGGGGACCTGTGGGGCCACCTGAACGTGGCTCACAAACCTGCATCTGGACCAGTGTGTGGGAAGGCGGCTGGTGCCCAGAAGCTGTGGCAGACAATCAAATTACTGCCCCTTAATGAGGTACCGCTTGTTAGGGCAGCTGTGCCAGCACCTGCCCCGCTGAGCAGCAGACGAGAGTGTCCACAGTTCTTGGGGCTCTGCTGCAGGCAGGAGCCCGGTCCCGTCCCTCCGGAGGTGCCCAAGCTGCCCATGGGACGGCACCGGGGTCTGCTGCCAGCTCCAGGGGCCCAGGCAAAACCAGACTCTCTTCCCACCGTGCAGCACCTACCCCGGGTCCCTCTGTCTCCCTGCAGCTCTCTAGGGTGCAACTTTTTTTTCTTTTCTGTTGTTTTCATGTTGTGTTTTTGAGTTTCTGCCATTTCACTTCATCTTATGTTTTTCTGCATTTTCACACTGTCGTTACGGGGCGCTCAGAGGTAGGTTCCTGCCAAAATCTTTTAATTCCATGTACAGTCTCTCTAAAATAAATGAAGACAATAAATTCCAGATGAGGGCAGAGGGGTCGGGACTGGACAACCCAGGGAGATTTACTGAGCATCAGCACCACAATCTCCCTCCACTGGAGCTGCAGTCAGGGAGGGTCTGACCCTGCTGCCTCCACTGCCGGGGCCCGTGCATGGCTCATACTTGGCTCTAAAATCTGTCCCCACCTTGACCCTTCCTGCTCCAGCTGGACACCCCCTGCCCCTCTCTCTTCCCCTACAGTCCTGTCGGCTTCTGCGCTGCAGCCAGAGCGGCCGCCTGCCCTGACACGTCCCATCCCTGGGGCCTCCCTGGGACAACGGGGAGGGGAAGGGTCCCAAGAGCTGTCCCAGGCGGGATGCTGTGCTGTGTGCCATCCTCCTGCGGACGGATGTGGCACTGCCTGCCAGTGCCAGCCCAGCGGGTGCATTGAGCTGCGAAGGGAGTCCGTCCCTGTGCCCTGCAAGGGGAGGACAGGTGTGCCGGCTCTGCCAGACCCGGCCAGGGCGCCCCTGCCTTTCCTCCTGCCCCCAGCTGCTGGTGGGGCAGCAGACATGGGCAGCAGGGAGCTGCGGGGCTAGTGCTGCCTTTGGTGGAGGACGACCTGGGGTACACGTGCGGCTGGGAAGCTACCAGAAGCAAGTCTGTGTGTCCATCGTACCCTCCAGAAACTCCATTTCCCTGCAGGGAGCTGGGAGCCCTGGAGCAGGATGGGAAAGGAGCTGGGAGGTGGTGTCAGCCGTGCCCCTCTCTGGCAGTTCCCCCAGCTCTGCTTGCACCCCACCCTGTCCCCAGTGCCACTGGACGTGTGTCTGTGTCAGCCTGTGCCCCCCAAGCTGTTGGCTAGGGACACCTGCCCTCGCAGCCCTGCCTGCAGCCTGCCCTGCTGACTGCCCTCCGTTCTCTGTCTCCAGCGCCCCGGCCCTGCTCGGAGAGCGAGTTCTCCTGTGCCAACGGCCGCTGCATCGCCGGCAGGTGGAAGTGCGATGGGGACCATGACTGTGCAGATGGCTCTGATGAGGTATGGTGCCAAGGGCAGAGGCTCCCTGCCAGGACCTTCGCCCTGCCCACGTGTGGGAGTGGGGACACGTGCCTCTGCCAGGGGTCCCCTATCGCAGAGCGGGGGCTGAGCGCCTGGTTTTGCGTGCAGTCGCAGGACGGGAGGCTGCCACAGCCTGGCCTGTCCCTGCTGACCACTGTCCCTCGCCCTTCTCCTGCAGAAAGACTGCACGCCGCGCTGCGAGTTCGACCAGTTCCAGTGCAAGAATGGGCACTGCATCCCTATGCGCTGGCGCTGCGATGCCGATGCGGACTGCATGGACGGCACTGACGAGGAGAACTGCGGCACTGGGGGTAACAGCAGCTCTGCATGGCTCCCTCGGGGCTGGTCGTCTTCCCCCTTACGCCCTCATGCGTCCTGTGTCCCTGCTCTGGGTGGGAGCACTGCCCCACGCGTGTGTCAGTACTTCTCTGCCTGGCCCCAGGGCATGCACGGACTCATATCCGAGCCCTGGAGAGCCCCCAGCTATGCTGGAAATTGGAGTTGTGGCTGCAGACTGGTGTTTTGGCAGCCAGACAGCGCTGGCTGACATGTCTCCTCCTGCCCTGTGCTGTCGCAGTTCGCACGTGCCCCCTGGATGAGTTCCAGTGCAACAACACGCTGTGTAAGCCCCTGGCCTGGAAGTGTGATGGCGAGGATGACTGTGGAGATAACTCGGACGAAAACCCAGAGGAGTGCTGTGAGTGACACCGCCTTGCCTCTCCCCGCTCCTGGTGAAGCCCCTGCCTGGCACACGTCTGCCCGCAGGGGCAGCAGCCTGCCCCGGGCACACACACACCGGGGAGGGGTGACAGTCCCAGAGCCCGGGCGCTGCTGCGGTACCCAGTGGGGCTGTGGGTACCTCTGCCAGCCCGGCACATCCCTGCTAGATGGGTCCCCTTGGGGGCAGCTGGTGGGACCGAGGGGG
Organism: Chionis minor; assembly: GCA_013398295.1. Classification (NCBI taxonomy): domain Eukaryota; kingdom Metazoa; phylum Chordata; class Aves; order Charadriiformes; family Chionidae; genus Chionis; species Chionis minor. The sequence goes on along the minus strand of VZSF01000791.1, from coordinate 7,096 downwards.
TAGGAGGTGGCTCCGGTTGAGAGAGCAGTCGTGGAGGTGCTGAGCCGGGTGTGGGGCTGGCAGTGCGGAGCGGGGGCTGAGAGGGCAGGGGGCTGGCGAGGAAAGGTCTGGCCCTCCTGCAGCTGGGTCAGCAACCGGGCGATTGTCTTTGCTTCAGTCTCTTTGCTTTAGTCTCCGGAGCCCGCTCGCCCTCGTGGGACAGGCATCCCCAAAGAGTGGGCAGAGGCTGAGCAGCGGCTCGTGACAAGTGTGACAGCCTGGCTATGGCGTCTCCTTTCACCGTCACCGTTTGTTTCTGTTTGCTGGTGCAGTGAAATTCCAGTGTCCCCCCAACAGACCGTTCCGCTGCAAGAACGACCGGGTATGTCTGTGGATTGGTCGACAGTGTGACGGCATTGACAACTGTGGAGACAACACAGATGAGAAGGACTGCGGTGAGTGGGGCTGCCCGTGGGCACCGCTCTGCGCCCGGCACGGACAGGGCTGTGGGTCACCACTGCCCTCGGGCTGGTCCTCGCAGAGCCCTGGGTTTTGCCCAGGTGTTGGGGTTGGGTTTGCCCACTCCTTCTTCCCAAAACTGGGAGGTGGGCACAGGTGTCCCGGGTCCCTGCCTGGCCCCTTCCTGCGCCTTTCACAGCCTGTGGCTCCCGCGGGACTGGGTGCCCAGGGACACGGGGTGTCACAGCCGCCGCCTGTGCTCCCGCAGAGTCTCCCACAGCGAAACCGAAGAGTTGCAGCCAGGACAAGAACGAGTTCCTGTGCGAGAACAAGAAGTGCATCAGCGCCAACCTCCGCTGCAACTTCTTTGATGACTGTGGAGATGGCTCCGATGAGGAGTCCTGCTCCCATGGTGGGTGGGGAGCTGCGGTGTCGGGGGGGGTCCAAGGGTGGGCGCTGGGGAAGCCGGGAAGGCGCAGGTGCTGACAGCGCATCCCACCCCAGACCACAAGTCATACGACTGCATGACCAACGCCACCATGTGTGGAGACGAGGCCCAGTGCATTCAGTCACAGTCCACCACGTACTGCAAGTGCCGCAGAGGCTTCCAGAAGGTGCCAGACAAGAATTCCTGCCAAGGTACTTCCCGCTGCTACCGGAGAGGGCTCAGGGTCGGGCTGTTGGGTTTCCAGTTGTTTTTTGCCAGTAAGATGTGTCTTCGTGCCTGTGGACATCAGAATGGTGTCCTTGGGGCACAAACATGGGGAATGGGGAGAGACGGGGTCTCCGAGCCCTGGGTAGCGCAGACCAGCCCCCAGAGAGGGGCCGGCCCTGGCCATGTGCGTGGGGGCACCCTCCTGGGCTCCCCCCTGACTCCGTCTCCCGCTGCGCAGACATCAACGAGTGCCTGCGCTTTGGGACGTGCTCCCAGCTCTGCAACAACACCAAGGGCTCCCATGTCTGCAGCTGTGCCAAGAACTTCATGAAGACGGACAACATGTGCAAGGCAGAAGGTCAGGGGCAAGCGGGGGCCGGCTCAGACCCTACGCGTGCCCACACTGCCCTGCAGGACCCAGCCGTTCTGCCCTCCCTGCCCCTCCTCCTCCCCCTGCACCTCTGTCCACCCTTCCTTTGGGCGCTGCCGAGGGCAGGTGCCGGGCTCTGCCGGTGCCATCATTCTGTCCTTCCCCGGCAGAGAAGGCCCCAAGGGGTTGCCAAGCTCCCAGCAATCCCATCCCCTGCCCCACCATGGAGCTGGGCTGACGCCCCCCTCCTGGCCCAGCCTGCACCAACAGCTCCTCTTCTGCAGGCTCCGAGCACCAAATCCTCTACATTGCGGATGACAACAAGATCCGGAGCATGTACCCCTTCAACCCCAATTCTGCCTACGAGCCGGCCTTCCAGGGTGACGAGAACGTGCGCATCGACGCCATGGACATCTACGTCAAGGGCAACAAGATCTACTGGACCAACTGGCACACGGGCAGGATCTCATACCGGGAGCTGCCTGCCTCTTCTGCTGCTTCCACTGCTTCCAACCGCAACCGGCGTCAGATCGACGGCGGCGTCACCCACCTGAATGTAAGCTCTGTTGGGGGCACAGTGGGAGGCACCGAGGCCAGGCTGCCGGTGTCCTTTGCCCTCACCTCTGCCCCCATTCCGCCCTTCACAGATCTCAGGGCTGAAGATGCCACGAGGAATTGCCATTGACTGGGTTGCTGGGAACATCTACTGGACAGACTCAGGGCGGGATGTCATTGAGGTAGCGCAGATGAAAGGCGAGAATCGCAAGACGCTGATCTCTGGCATGATCGATGAGCCCCACGCCATCGTAGTCGACCCGCTTAGGGGGTGAGAGACCTTTCTCCCTTCCCTCTGCCCAGCCCTTGTCCCGGCTCCTCTCACCAGTGAGCCTGTCTGTGGTGGAAGCTCCGGGTGCCCCAGCGTCACTCTCCGTGTCAGCTGGAGCTGCTGTGCCGTGGAGGCAGCTGGCCCCGTGGGGTCACATCAGTGACTCTAGGACGCTGTGGGGAGAACATGGGAGGGTTTGGGAGAACAGTGGGGCATCAGACTGTTCTGCTTTTCCCCTCCTTTCTCTCCCGCCGGGAATGACCTGCCCATGCCCTTCACAGGACTATGTACTGGTCAGATTGGGGCAATCACCCCAAGATTGAGACGGCCGCTATGGACGGGACACTGCGCGAGACCCTGGTGCAGGACAACATCCAGTGGCCAACAGGTGAACAAAGACGGGTGCCAGGAGGGGCACAGGGGGTGGCAAGAGCCATGACAGGAGGGATGTACAACCTGCTCTTGTAGGGGAGGCTGGACCTGGGCCCTCTGAGCCCCGTGGGGGCAGCGGGGCAGCTGCTCTGCTGGCCACATGGTCAGGAGGGGCTCGGGGTGGTCTGGGGGCCCGTACCTCACCGGGGGGTGTGTGCCCCTTCAGGCCTGGCCGTGGACTACCACAACGAGCGGCTGTACTGGGCCGATGCCAAGCTCTCCGTCATCGGCAGCATCCGGCTGAACGGCACCGACCCCGTCGTGGCCATTGACAACAAAAAGGGTGAGCAGCACCTGAGACCCACCAGAGCGGGAGGGAGGAGAGCGATGTCCCCAGCGTGGGGTCCCTCCGGCTCCCCAGGGCCCCTGAGCTGGGCCGTGCCGCAGGGCAGACCCCAGTGCTGAGCCGGGGATGCTCGGCAGATGGCAGCAAGGGCGGGATTTCCTCCTTCAATGCTGCACGGCAGGACCAGAGCCTGCTGGCACTGCTGTCCCCCCGACACCGTCCCCCTTGGACAGGGTGGGAGGCCCTAGCCTCAAATCCATCCAAAATCCCCGATGAGCCCCGCGCGAGGCAATGAGCAGCTAGCCATGCCGCGCCGCCTCTGCCTGCACGTGCCCCCTCTTCGCTTCCCCAGGGCTGAGCCATCCCTTCAGCATCGACATCTTTGAGGACTACATCTATGGTGTCACCTACATCAACAACCGCATCTTCAAGATCCACAAGTTTGGGCAAAAGGCTGTCACCAACCTGACCTCTGGCCTCAACCATGCCACTGACGTCGTGCTCTACCACCAGTACAAGCAACCGGAGGGTGCGCGCTGGGCCTGGGACCCTCGCCCTGCTCCTGGGGTGGGAGGGAGGTGCCCGGAGCCTCCTCTCTGACGTGGGGTGCCAGGGGGCGAGGGGAGCGCTGGCAGAGCTCGGGGCAAGAGGGGACTCAGCCACCCAGCTTCCCTGCCCAAAGCAGGGGGGCATCCCGATGGGCAGAGCAGGGGGGTGTCAGTGGGGAGGGGGGTGGACTTGGGGGGCGGCCAGCTGCAACGTCGAGCTGTCAGTGGGCAGCACCAGGGCATCGAGCACCGGGCTTGGGCAGCTGTAGGGCCCTGGGGGGTATCCTGGAGCTGCTGGGGGGCAGTCGTTTGCTGGGGGGGCTGCGGGTGACCCCGCTGTCCTCACGCCGCCTCGTCCCCTCCCCTCTCGGCAGTGACCAACCCTTGCGACCGCAAGAAGTGCGAGTGGCTCTGCCTGCTCAGCCCCAGTGGCCCCGTCTGCACCTGCCCCAACGGCAAGCGCCTGGACAACGGCACCTGCGTGGTCATTCCTTCACCCACCGTCTCCCCCGTCGGTAGGTGGTCTGGAGGAGGAGGGGGGGATCACCCGCCTGGCGCGGTTCCCTCTCGCCTCCGTCCATCCCTCCCTGCCTCCCTCCCTCCCTCCCAGTGCCCACCACCGACACCTGCGACCTGGTCTGCCTGAACGGCGGCAGCTGCTTCCTCAACGCCCGCAAGCAGGCCAAGTGCCGCTGCCAGCCGCGCTACAACGGGGAGAAGTGCCAGATCGACCAGTGCTGGGACTACTGCCAGAACGGGGGCACGTGCGCCGCCTCCCCGTCGGGTGAGGCTGCGGGGGGCGAGCCGAGGGCTCGGGGCTAGTCCTGGGCGGGCAGATGGGGAGGACGCTAATGGCTCTTCTTCTCAGGCATGCCGACCTGCCGCTGCCCCACCGGCTTCACGGGGCCCCGGTGCAACCAGCAAGTGTGCACCGACTACTGCCTCAACAACGGCAGCTGCACCGTCAACCAGGGCAACCAGCCCAACTGCCGCTGCCTGCCCACCTTCATCGGGGACCGCTGCCAGTACCGTGAGTGCGGCCTGCGCCTGGCCAGGGTGGCTGGGGACAGCACCTGGGAGGTCGGGCTGCTGGGTCCCCCCCTTCTGGGGGATGCTCTCTGGGGACCTCCAGGGACAACGCCTGAGAGGTTGGTCTCCCAGGCCCCCCTCTTTTGGGGGATGCTCTCTAGGGACCGGGGGTGGTGCGGTGCTCTGTGGGGTCTGGGGCCATGAGCAGCCCTCCGGAGGGGCCGGTGGTCCACCCTGCTGCCCACCCTGACCCCGCCGTCCCCTGCAGGACAGTGCTTCGACTACTGTGAGAACGAGGGCGTCTGCCAGATGACGGCCAGCGGTGCCAAGCAGTGCCGCTGCCCTCCGCAGTTCGAGGGCACCCAGTGCCAGGACAACAAGTGCTCCCGGTGCCAGGAGGGCAAGTGCAGCATCAACAAGCAGAGTGGAGAAGTATCTTGCATGTAGGTGTCGGGGACATTGAACTCGAGGGAACGGTGGGCACAAGGACCCAAAAGAGCCCACCTGTGGCCTGATAGCAGGGGATCAGCTGTGGCTGAGAGAGACTGGGTCAGTAATTCAAGGCAGCGAAGAAACCTGGGAGACCTCCGGGCTTTGGGAGGAGGAGATGGAGGTGTCTCTCCCCCAAGCCCATGCTGGTGTCCCAGCAGCCGCTGGTGTGGCACAGCCGTGAGCTGTGTCGGAGGGATGAGCTAACAGCCTCCAGCAAGCGGTCCCGGGTGCTGGGCGGGGGGCAGGGGGCAGGCCAGGGGGACACGTGTGCCTGATCCTCTCTGCTCCGCAGCTGCCCAGATGGAAAGATAGCGCCCAGCTGCCTGACCTGCGACAACTACTGCCTGCACGGCGGTACCTGCTCCATCAGTGACAAGACGCAGCTGCCCGAGTGCCTGTAAGCAGAGCTGGGGGGCTGGGGGGGGGTGTGCTATGGGTGGGCTACTTGCCCCCCAAAGCAGAGGGAGCAGGTGACTGACAGACCCCAATCTGTGTGTCCCCCCTGACCCCCAGGTCTGTGCCCCACCTCTCCCTTCCCCTCCCCGCATGCTGTCCTGCCCCCGCTAACCCCAGTGCTCTCCCTGCGCTCTCAGGTGCCCGGTGGGGGTGACGGGGACGCGCTGCGAGGACTTCATCGTCAGCGAGCAGCAGAGCAGCCGTACGTATGGGGCAGTCCTGCCCGGGGGAGCGCCCTGTGAAGGCAGGGTTACCTGATGCCCCCGTGCAGCTCCCGAACCCTGCTCTCAGGTGGAGACGGGGCAGGTCCTTTCCCGCAGGCAGGGCCAGCCCAGGCTGCTGGACCTGCTGCTCCCCGGGCGCGTGGCTGCAGGACCCCCTGCGTGCTCTGACTGTACCTGCACCTCTCGTCCCGCAGGAACGGCCTCCATTGTCATACCCATCCTGCTGCTGCTCATCCTCCTCACCGTGGTGGCTTTTGTCTGGTACAAGTGGAGGATTAAAGGGTGAGTCTGGGCTGTTGGGTGCCGGGGGGGAGCATTACCCAGCCGGGATGGAAACCGTGCTTCCAGGGCTTGAAAGCCTCAATTGTGTGGGACGAACAAACCGAACCGCTGGTGGGGTGGGGATTCCGTGCGCTGCACCCCGTGTTGCAGGCACTGACGCCCTGTTTAACACCCTCCTCAGCGCCAAGGGCTTCCAGCACCAGCGGATGACCAACGGTGCCATGAACGTGGAGATCGGGAACCCCACCTACAAAATGTACGAAGGGGAGCCCGACGACGACGTGGGGGAGCTGCTGGACGCAGACTTTGCCCTGGACCCTGACAAGGTGAGGAGCGGGGCCCCCCTGGCACGGAGGGGCCATCAGCTGCGTAGGGTCCAGCCCGAAGCGGGGCGTGCAGAGGGGGCGTGCGCCGAGGCGGGGGACATGTTGCTGCGGCCGCGTCAGGGCTCCCTGGGCTGCTCTCTGTGCAGAGGGGGCTCCGAGGGGCCACGGAGGCTTCGGGGCTGGGGGCTGTGGGAAGGGATGGCAGAAGCAGCAGGCTCAGCGGTGCTGTCCCGGGAGGGTGTCATGGCTGGGGCAGGCTCTTGCCAAGGCACCCCGGGGCAAGGAACGCCTCTGGGGCCGCCCTGTTGGGGAGGGAGGTGTCCATGCCCCCTCCCACCTGCTCCCCCCTCTCCGCAGCCCACCAACTTCACCAACCCCGTCTACGCCACGCTGTACATGGGCGCCCACAACAGCCGCAACTCGCTGGCTAGCACGGACGAGAAGCGGGAGCTGCTGTCGCGGGGCGCGGACGATGACCTGGCGGACCCCCTGGCATAGGGGCAGGACGGGGGCGAAGGGCTGCCGGGCCGCGGTGCCCGGGCCTGGCACAGACACCCATTACAGGAGGCGGGCGGGGGCCGGGGGAGCCAAGAGCCACTGTATAAATGTACAAATGAAGGATTATTACTTTTCTATGTGAGCAGTATTATTACCTGTATATTCCCCGGTACCAGGCCTCGGCGCCTCTTATTGCCAGATCCGGCTTTGGTTTATTTTAAATCTCTTTACATT
>VZSF01000786.1:0-82706 GCA_013398295.1 Chionis minor | reverse complement strand
CCCTGCCCTGCCCTTCCCTTCCCCACTACCTGCCTCATTCTTCCTCCGCAGCCCCCTTGGGAGCGGTGCGGATCCCAGAGGACAAGAGCATCGCGTGTTTTCTGTGTGATCGCGATTTCATCCTCTCTGCCGGAGAGTCTTGACGGAGTAGCTGGCAGATAATCCTGCCCATCCCATACACTTCTCCTTTTAGGATTGTCTTCGGGGAAGGGCGGCTTGTTGGGTCGGTTTTGCCACATCCCTTGCTCTCTCACCAGGACGCACTAGGTTAGAGGAAACAGAAACATCGGCTTAACAAATTTGGTACTTAAAAAAAAGGGAAATCACAGGACTGAACCACAGCCTGGCTGAGGTGGGCAGGGAGCTCTGGAGATGAACGGGTCCAACTCCTGCTCAGAACGTGTCCAGCTGGGTTTTCATACCTCCAGGGATGGAGATGCCACAGCCCCTCTCTCGGGGCAACCTGTCCCAATGTTTGATCATTCAGCACTTTTTCGTCTTTAAGTGGAGTTTCCTGTGTCTCAACGAGAGCNCAGAAACATCGGCTTAACAAATTTGGTACTTAAAAAAAAGGGAAATCACAGGACTGAACCACAGCCTGGCTGAGGTGGGCAGGGAGCTCTGGAGATGAACGGGTCCAACTCCTGCTCAGAACGTGTCCAGCTGGGTTTTCATACCTCCAGGGATGGAGATGCCACAGCCCCTCTCTCGGGGCAACCTGTCCCAATGTTTGATCATTCAGCACTTTTTCGTCTTTAAGTGGAGTTTCCTGTGTCTCAACGAGAGCCCTTTGCCTCTTGTCCTGTCAGCAGCACCTCTGAGGTGTCTGGATCTGTCTCCTTTGCACCCCCATCAGGTACAGGACCCCCAGAGCCCTCTCCTCCCAGGCCGAGACCCCTCCTCCCCCAGCTGCTCCCCAGTCCAGATATAGATCATTGAAGTTTTAACTCAAGAATCATTATATTATTAGCCTAGATCTCATATTAGCTGTCCATGGCAGAGGGGTTGGGCTAGATGATCTTTGAAGGTCCCTTCCAACCCAAACCATTCGGCGAGTCTATGACACACCAAAAAAGAAAGAACACTGATGCAGTTGAAGGTTTATAGACAGGCATAGTTTCTATCCCTTCTCCTGGCAATTAGCACACCCGTCGCTGCTCCGGGGGGGCTGCAGGTCGGTGTCTTTCCTCTGGTGGGGGATGTTGTGGGGAGCTGTCAGCACCCAGCATCCTGCGGGGAGCAGAATACGATGTTCTTGCTGGTGGTTTCTTCTTACTCCCTCTAGGATGCATTTGGGGTCATTTTGAAGTGTTTGCTCTCAGGCTTTCACACCTTTGCTCCTCCGTCATCGCTCTGCAGCTCCACATCACATCCCAGGTTGCGGCACGTGGTGCCTTCCATGTCCCGTACGATTCCTTGGTTCTCCGATACCCCTCAGCCCCACATTGTCCAGCTCCAAACCTGCGTTCCTCTGGGCTGAGGCCTGGCCAACTCATCACAAGCGCTGCGCCGCAGGGCTGCATGGTGACAGCGCCCGCTGCAGCGCGGTCCTTGCAGAGCCCGGGGACGTGCCTGGGGTGTCCGCTGGGTGATGAATGGACAGAACTCTGTCCGGGGTGGCAGAACTCAGGATCCAAATAACTTTTTGCTCAAAAAATCTTGTAGAAGGTGGTGGAAGCAAACATCTAATTTACAGAATCATTCTGTCCGCTGGTCTGCCAAATGAAGAAGAATTTTTGCCTTTCGGTAACGCTGTACCACTTTTGTGCTCAGGTGTATGTTGTGGGGACGGACAGTTATAAACGGCGCTCAAATCCAATTAAATATCAGTCTGGCAAACAAGAAGCCCAGATATATTAGAAAACAAAATGCAAGAGAGTTGAAAACACCAGATTTGTGCAGCCGTTTATATTCTATCTGCGGCAAATTACCTTTATCTAAACCCAAGCTTCATCTGCACTTTGTAATTTCTACCAGTTTTCCCCTGTAATTCCCAGTGGCACTAATGAGGCTTACGTGCAAGCAGCGCATCTAGAATACAACACTAAATTATATTAACGAATCATATTTAGAATATCCTGAAATTGTTTGTCAAAGCTGCTACGGAAAGATAAGAAACTGAACTCTCTGAATACAAATGATTCAATGTAGACTAATTCGAAATATTATCATGATTTGCATCAATGCAGCCTTTTCTTGGGTAAGGTCGGATTACAGTTTTTTAAACAAGAGATAAAATGAACCTTTCGTAGGAACAAAAATAAAATGTATTTAGAGGTGATTTTTAACTTAGTACATAAATTATTGGCCTAGAATCTTTATTGTGCATGTTTAACTTGCAGTCATTATGTAAATGCTTTCATTATATAAATATTCATTACACAAACCTATTATGTAAATCCAGAAATTCTACACATTCGGTGTAACACGGTGAGAAGCGCGGGGCTGTAGTTTGTAATCTGAGAATCTCGTATTGTTGAAATGTCATCTGAATAAATTGCAGGTATTACTTATTTTGTTCTGACATTTAAGAGCAAAGTGCAGCATCAATAGTTTAAGAATGAAACCGGAATTTTAAAGAATTAAGGTCTGCCTGAAACATAACTCCAGCTTTTAACACTTGTATGCAGAGAGAGAGAGAGAGAGAGTGTGTGTGTGTGTCTGTGTGTGTGTGTGTGTGTGTGTGTGTGTGTGTGTGTGTGTGTGTGTTCGTGCAGTGACGGGGACCCTGCTCCCACCACCCAGCCCAGCAGGGACCAGCAGCGAAGCCCCCCATAAACCTCCCTTCCGGCAGGCAGAGCCCGGCGCTGATCGAAGCACCAAGTTGGTTAAATTCCATAGTTTCCCAAAGTCTTACGGAAAAAGCAAAACGTTTTCCACCTGACTCTCTCAAGCCAGAATGACGCTTCTTGGCCAAGCGCGCCACAGCCTGATGGCCAGGGCGGACTGGTGTTCCAGCTCTGCAGAGAGGGACCTGGGAGTGCTGGTGGCCAACAGGATGCCCACGAGCCAGCCATGTGCCCTGGTGGCCAAGAAGGCCAGTGGCATCCTGGGGGGCAGCAAGAGGAGTGTGGCCAGCAGGTGGAGGGGGGTCATCCTGCCCCTCTGCTCTGCCCTGGGGAGGCCACAACTGGAGTCCTGTGTCCAGTGCTGGGCTTCCCAGTTTAAGAAGGACAGGGAACTGCTGGAGAGGGGACAGCAAAGGGCCACAGAGGTGATGAGGGGGCTGGAACATCTTTCTTACGAGGAAAGGCTGAGGGAGTTGGATCTCTCTAGGCTGGAGGAGAGCAGGCTGAGGGGGGATCTCATCAATGTTTACGAATCCTTAAAGGGCGGGTGCCAGGAGGATGGGACCAGGCTTTGTTCAGTGGTGCCCAGGGACAGGACAAGAGGGAATGAGCACAAACTTGACCACGGGAAGTTCCATCTGAACACGAGGAGGAACTTCTTTCCTTGGAGGGTGGCAGAGCCCTGGCACAGGCTGCCCAGAGAGGTGGTGGAGTCTCCAACTCCAGAGACATTCCCAACCCGCCTGGACGCCATCCTGTGCCACCTGCTCTGGGTGACCCTGCTCTGGCAGGGGGTTGGACCAGATGATCTTCGGAGGTCCCTGCCAACCCTTAACATTCTGTGATTGTGTGATTCTGTGTTTGTACCTGAATGGGGTGGATCCCTCATCCCAGCGGGCTGCACTGGCCGTCGTGGCTGCAGCACGTGCCCGGAAGCTCTGGAGCGGCCGCTGTCCGTGGGGAGGAGGCAGCAGAGCGGCCGGGCAGGCAGGGTTGGTCAGACTGGCACGGTTCTGTTTTCCTGAGCTAGCCAAGTGTCTGAGGGCAGGGGGGGAGGCAGGGTGCTTCCAGTGAGGCACGTCTGCATTTAGCCAGCAGTGACCAGGGTGGGTTTATATGTTCAGTTTTGGGCACCACAGTATCGGAGAGACATTGAGGTGCTGGAGTGTGTCCAGAGAAGGGCAACGGAGCTGGTGAGGGGTCTGGAGAACAAGTCTCCTGAGGAGCGGCTGAGGGAGTTGGGATTGTTCAGCCTGGAGAAGAGAAGGTTGAGGGGAGACCTTCTCACTCTCTACAACTCCCTGAAAGGAGGTTATAGCCAGGTGGGGTCAATCTCTTCTCCCAAGGAACAAGCCACAGGACAAGAGGAAATGGCCTCAAGTTGTGCCAGGGGAGGTTTAGGTTGGATATTAGGAAAAACTTCTTTCCCGAAAGGGTTCTCAAGCATTGGAAGAGGCTGCCCAGGGAGGTGGTGGAATCGCCGTCCCTGGAGGTATTTAAAAGCCGGGCAGACGTGGTGCTGAGGGACATGGGTTAGGGGGGGTTTTGGCAGTGTAGGTTTCTGGTTGGACTCGATCTTGAAGGTCTCTTCCAACCCAAGTGATTCTGTGATTCTATGACATCAAACGTGGGGGGAGGCATAAAATGATTGCAAGAGCAGCCTCACTTTTGGCTTTGTTCCGAGTGCTGGACTTGGCAGCCGTAGCACTTACCACACGTGTTGTTAGACCAAGTTTCATATGTTTGAAACAAGTATTTTGCCCCTGGTGGCTCGTGCGGGCAGCGTGGTGGTGCCCAGCGGACACAGCGAGGCTGGGCTCGGCACACACGCTCTGCAGCACCCAGCCAGCGGCAAGCCAGGAGGGCGCTGGGAGCTCCGCCGCAAAAGAGCCCTCCCGGTCCACACAGAAACGGATACGGACGCACCCGGAGTGGTGAACTCAAGCCCTCAAAGGAAGGACGCCTGGTGGATGCTCTCCCGGAGTGAAGCTCGCATGGTCCTGCCAGGCGCGGGAGCTGAGCCCACACAACCAGGACGGACCCGCTGCGGAGCGAAGCCGCCCCACGGCGCGCGTTGGGTCCTCAGCACCGCTCTAACCTCACACCCACTCCCAGAGCGCTGCATCCGCTGCTGGCGGAGGCTCGGAGCATCGGCGGCTCCCCAGGGAGACAGACGCGTTGACGCACGTTTTGCGAGCGGGTTTCACGGCTGCAGGCAAAAAAAAAGAAGAGAAAAGTAAAATCAAGACGTGGGAATCTCCTGGTTTATGTGTAGTTGTGTGCAGTGTGTGGCAGCGTTTCCTGGCCGCACCATCCCACCTCCTCTGGCTTGTTCGTAGTGAACCGTCCCCCTCTGCCTCTGCAACGGCTCAGCCGCAGCCTCAGCCCTGCTGAATTCTAGCTTCATATTTTTCAGTTCTTCCTTGATCTCTTGCCCTTCTCTCACCATTTTATCCCCATCGCTTCCAGTCTGGTTTCTAGTTATTTTCCTAAAACATAAGGATGCACATGTTTGGGAGAGCAGATTTTCAGAAATTATGAATTTAGGTGAAGGAAGACCAATTTTCCTACATCCAGTGAACGGCAAGTGCCTGGCACCAGGACACTCTTGTGCTCGTTCAGTCCTGTTCCCAGAGAATAGTGACACTGAAACGTCTCAAAAAGCCCCCCAAAACAACAAACAACAACAAAAGCCCAAACCCCAAACCTGTAAGAGCCATTTAGCACGTGCAAAATAACAGATTTTTCACTAACACTGAGGAAAGCTGCAGTTTTCCAGAAATTAGCCAGAATTTAGCTTTGAAGAGCCTCACCTGATGACTCCTCTCCTCCTCTACCACCTTTCGCTTGCCGCCGGGGCACGAGCGTGATGTGCCTGAACGGAATCTACGGCCCGTCCTGTTGTTTCTGGACAGCCCGAAAGCTGAGAAGATGTATTGTATTCATGTATCATCACAGCAACGTCGTTCTGACGCTATATTAGTGTCATACATCTTGGGAGCACTCGAGCGATGGGGCTGTCTGGGAAGAATGAGCCTAAGAGCCGATTCCGTTCAATTACAGGACGAAAGGCGATGCGGGTGCCCGAGCGGGCAGGGAGGGATCCCCTCCTGAGGCCACAGAGACCCGCTGCTGGCGGGAGAAGCAAAGAGGCTTTTTTAAAACTTCTAGCAAAATCCTAAGAAATAAACAAAGCTTGATATGAGCACAGCTAATGCCAAATATTTTCGTCCACTTCTGCTGGAGAGCCGCTGTTTTTCAGATGTTATCCACACGTGACAGAAATAAGAAGCATTGTGCTGAAGTGCAAGTGCTCTGAACCTGGATTTTCAGGCTGAAAATACTTAACTGACACGAATTATTATCAGATTTCCAGGGCTTTGTGTGTGTACAAAGTGTGAGCTTGTCTTCTAAAATGCTCCATCTCTTGCTTCAAAGTAGTTTTAAAACTGGAAGTCTTAGAAAGAAAAGATTCTGACTTTTGCCTTTTGTCCTACTAAATTCTAAACATTTAAGACCTGTCGTTGCTGGTGAGGATTATTTCACACCACTGTTGCCCTCCAAAGTATTTGTGCCTGATACAAGTTTTGACCTATGGGAAGCTGCTCTCCTCCACCCTCCAGGTAGCCGCTGCCTTTGCAGAGTGAAGCTGCTCCCAGCACCATCTAGTTGTGAGAACGTTGTCACCAGTGAACCACATTTTCCCAGCTTCGTAATTCCAAGTCCAGTTAGCAGGTGCTTCAAACAGCCTGGCAGTACTGCCACCCAGGAAGACCTCTTCTGCCCCAGCCGCTTTGTCCTGGGTAGCTTGAAGTTGGTGATCATGGTTTCCTGGTTCCTGGGTTTGGTTTTGCAATGCCTGGAGTCGCTGTTCCGTTGTCTCCCTCTCAAAATCACCCCAGCCCAGGGCAGTGGTGGAGTCGCCATCCCTGGAGGTGTTTCCCAGCCGGGCAGACGTGGTGCTGAGGGACACGGGTCAGGGGTGGGTTGGGCAGTGCTGGGCTGATGGTCAGACTCCAGGATCTTAAAGGATCCGTTCCAACCATAAGGGCTCTATGATTCTGTGGTTCTCTGACCTCATTTCCCCGGCAGCTTGGTAAGAGCCCTACAGATGGTGAAGGGTTTTCTCGCAGTGGAGTTATCCCTTCGTCCGGCTGATGTCCTGCAGGGACCAACCTTTGAGGCCAGACCCCGTGATGTGCTCGCGGGTGCAGGGCAGAGCAAGCTCCTGCCCCACACGAGACCTGGCGTTCCGAGTGGCAAAGACACACAGCCGCCCTCCTAAATGGAGGTAGATTTACTGCCGCATTGTACCAAACGCGAAGCCAGTTCCCTTTAGGTGTCTAAGAAGCAGAATGTAAAATAATTCAGTGATTTAACCTGATCAGCACTGACAGTGATATGCCTCCCTTATGCCATCATTACTCATCTTGCAGGCAACAGCTTCATTACAGCGCTTGCGCTGTGCTCCTCGTTCAGGTGAAGCATTACCGGGCTGAGCCGAAACATCTGTTCCTTGGATCCAAGCTGGAAGTGTTTGGAGATGAGCCAGGAAACCTTCAGATGTAGCCCAGGGCAGGGACGAGCAGCAGTGGTGGGCTGAGACTGACCGTGATGGGGGAGGTTTTGCTCGTGCAGGGGAGCGGAGGGGATGAGCAGGGGAGTCCTGCACACTGCTGTCGGCTCCTCTTCCACTCCGCTTGCCCCATGGCATCTGCTGACCGTGTCTATCCCAGCTTTGGGAGGAGGGAAGGACAGGCACATGCTCTCAGCCATCCTGAGCCACCAGAGAAACCTGGAAATTGTCCCTTGGCCGTGTGTTGTCCACGTTGGCACCAACTGGTTTCCGAAGCAATGTCTTTGATGCCAGCACATTACGCTGCCAAAGATAACGTTAATTTAAGGCTCAGATGGCTTCGGGTTTTACAAAGTGTTCGTGTCCTGCTCCTAGGTGGCTTTATGGAGAACACCCCTGCTCTTTCTGCCTTGACGTAAACTCCTGGTTCTGTGCCGTTAGAGGATGCTGCTCCGCGCTCAGCTCAGGGTTCACGGTTCTGCCGTGCTGCAGTCCTTCGCACAAGCCGTCGCTTTGCATTTTTATTGAACAGCGATGCCTGCTTCTCCAAATCGGCAGCTCTGGCTGGGGCCTCCAGGAACCAGGACATCTTCCCGTCTGGTGGCACGACACGTTCCCTATCAACACTGCAGTCACAGGACCTTTGGGCTCACCGCAGCTGGGGCCGGGCGCCGGCGCCCTCAGTGCGGCTGCAGAAGCTCCTGCTGCTCACGCGGCGCAGGGTGAGCTACTGCAACACAACCCTCTCGGCATGCAAAGCTCCTTGGGTGCTTGAACATCCCAAATGCAGCAACTTGCACCGCTACCTCCCACCCGAGCACCTCCTCGGCTGCAGACATGCTGCACGGAGCTGCTCCCGTGCTCAGCTGAGCAAGACCTCCCTGGAAAACAGAACCCCAGAATCCCCAGGGCTGGCAGGGCCCTCTGGAGATCACCTGGTCCAACCCCCTGCCAGAGCAGGGTCACCCAGAGCAGGTGGCACAGGGTGGCGTCCAGGCGGGTTGGGAATGTCTCCGGAGTGGGAGACTCCCCCCCCTCTCTGGGCAGCCTGTGCTAGGGCTCTGCCACCCTCCAAGGAAAGAAGTTCCTCCTCGTGTTCAGATGGAACTTCCTAGGGTGAGGTTTGTGCCCGTTCCCTCTTGTCCTGCCATTGGGCACCACTGGAAAAAGACTGGTCCCATCACACCCAGGGCGTGTGTCCTCTGGGACACGGGATGGCTCCAGGGGGACTCGAGGTCTTTCACCAGCCCTTACACAAGAGAAGCCACGTGTGTGGGACAGCTGTGACACCCACGGGCACGTGGGGATTGCAGAGATGGATTGGTCCATGCTACAACCCTTGGGGTACCGAAGTTCTGTCATTAATATTTTATATGAATTTAATGGCCTGGCCCGTGATCCCGAAGGGGAGTTTCTCGTTGGTGAAGGCGTCGCCTGGCGTTGAACCAGCGGTTCCCTGGTAGCAGACACACAGCTGGCAGCTGCCCCGGAGCTCACAGGGAAACGGTGTGGAGCTCTAGGCAGAGTAAATGAGGGCATTAATTAACAGTTTAAAGACAGCAGTGCAAACACTACCACTCAATATAAACTGCTCGTTGTGATTCTTTCCTTTGCCTTTGTATTAAAAAAAAGAAAAAAAGGAATTTCCAAAATCACACCTTTCCTGTACAAAAGACAGTGTCTTTGGGTTGCAGATTATGGGACTTTGAGCCTTTTTTTTTTTTTGGATGATACTTGTCAGTACCATTCTTGGGAGATTTAGCATTAGAATCCAATTAAATGACATTCAGTACCACGGTCCATTGCTCTGGAGCCGAGTAACATCACACTGGTGGTGTGAGGGCCTTTCTGAGGAAGACTTCTTAGGAAAATTTTATTAGGGCCGTTCCAGAAGTTTGAGCATCCCTTCAGGAACAATTAAAGGTATTCTAAAAATCCTCATGTCTTCTTAAAATGTTTAAACAGGGTGAAAAAAAAAAAAATCTTGTTAAAATACAGTTGTCAGGAGAAGAATGTTTAAACTGGTCAAATAATTGGGTCTTTGTGAACGAAGTGAGAAGCGAGGGCAAGATTACAATCTTAGCAAAATACGGAGGTTCAAACTAAAACTGTACAAAAACATTGCGTGGAAATAAGTATGACTTTTATAATGAATGGGAGGTATTTCTTGCTTTTCAATAAAAGTAGGCGAACTCATTAGTAGCTCATAAAATGCCATGAAAATTAGAATTTTAATACATGCTTAGTTTATTCCCTCAGATAGTAGTTCATTTCTATTTGAGAAATACTGCACTTTTGAGTGAGCAATTTAGGAATCACAGAAGATATTTCAGCAAAAAAAAAATCTTTAATATTCAAAACCAAACCAAGCAGGAGTGGATTTCACCCTCTTTCCCCTTTATTTGGTACATTCCCCCCCATGACTGTCCTGGGAGGTGGTGGTGCTCTTCGGAAAAGAGCGTGCCAATTTTGGGGCTTGCATGAGTTTTTACAGAAAAGTAGGAGGTGATCTCAAAAATCCCACAAGATGCTCCTTTTTTTTTATTTGCTTTTCAAATATTCTGTTAATTTTTTCTCAAGTTTTTATTATTTTTGTTGCTATTACTTGTGTCTTGCCCCACTTTAACGGCGGGTGCCGGTACGGAGGTGGTGGCTGGAGGGCTGTTTGCCAAGGGGGTGTCGGGCTCTGGGGACGTCCCCCCCGCGGGAGGGCTGTGGGGGGACAGGGAGCCCAGGCTGGGGAGTGACAGTGGGTGACGAGCAGCTGCCGCGCTCATCCCCACCGCACCTCCGGCACTCGCTGATTTATTGCCCACAATCATGTCTTCTGGGCATTTTTATGAATAAATCATATTTTAAACATATTAAGAATTCTTTTTAAAATGCACATTTTACAAAAAAAAAGGTCTCGGTTTTGACGGATATGAAGAAATACGAAGGGAAAAAAAGGCATTAATGATTCATTATTTAACCCTAGCAATGCCCTCCAGTTTCAACAACCTGCAGACAGAGAAGTAATATAAAATGGGAGGGACAACAAATGTATTTGAGCCAAATAGGTAATCAGGAGATGAGTAACAGGCTGTGGTTTGCGGTGCGTCGTTTTGATGCAGCAACGGGAGGAAGGGGTGTTATAAAGCCACCAGACACCAGGAAAGCCGTGACCACAGTCCTCTACCCCACGGTGAGCGCCCAGGGGGCACCGTCCGGGCTGCTGCCCCCCGGCCATCCCACTCCCCAGCCCCGCGGCTCCCCCACCCTCTGGCTGGCCGACGCACGGACCAAGGCTCTTCCGAAAGGCACCGCAGGCGTGAGGCTTTATGGGGAGTAATTATCCCCTTCCCAAGAGCCAAATCCCCACATTAAGTGCCATGAATTATAAATAAGCTCAAGTGACATTGACTCGTGTAGCTTTGCTATTAAGAAGATCATTGCCCTGTTCTTCCCTACGTGGTTTTAATTTTTGTTTTGCAGGGAAGGGGGTTTTTTAGGCTGTTTTCAGAGTGAAGGTGTTCACGTTCAGCTCTTTGCTGCAGGAGACCCCGCGGCCCCAGCGCAAGAGGCAAAGCCCTCTCCTGCCAAAGGGCGCTTTGCGTTGTGACACGGAGGGGATCGCCCTGCTGGGGGCTGTGTCTTCTGGTGGAAAAACCTGGCATTTGCAGCAGAATGCACTTACACCTCTGCCTTCTGCAGGCACCACCAGGTTTTGAACAGATCCACAAAAATCAGAGTACAGCCTGCTAGACATGAAACTAAATATCCGGAAGACATAACGTGCGGACAAACCTACTGTCTCAAGTGGGATTTTTTCTTCCAAAGTAATGTCTGGTTGACTGTATCTTCTCCTCAGGAATTAAAATGGAGCTGGCTCTCCTTTATATTAATATTTGGCTGCTAAGGCAGAAAAGTCAGTCCATATTTTGGAGTATGAGCTGACCATGGCATGAAGTCCGCAAAGAGAAAATTCAGACTTCCTCCGAAACATCGTACCTCCATGAATCTCAGACACACAGCAGCGGTTCTGCGCAGGGACTGAAACTGATGTAAATTTACAGAATGAGGAAAACTAACGGTGACGACTTCTCTTGGAGGACCAGCCTCCACCCTTACACATACCATCTCTTGAGGTCTGGCTGAGCTTCACGTTGCCCACGCTAAGAGCGTGCGCAGGGCCAGCTCTCCCGACGCCTTTCTCCGCACCCATATATTTCACATACGGAGGTCACCTTCTTTGTCTCCACCTCTGAAACTTTCCACTTTGTCGATCTATGTTCACATCTCCTTTTTTTTAATCAGCGCGCCTTTCTCACAGAATTGCTCTACTTGCTTGCCTTGTTCCGTGCAGTCAGCTGGGAGATCTCCTCCAGCCCTCAATTCTTCTGTCAGTTTTGGATTAATTTTTTTTCTGTACATTTTATGTGATTTTTCTTTTCAAATGTGGATCGTGGCATCTCAAAAGCTAAATGGCTTTCAGCAATCAGTGTTTAAATGGTCCCTAGGGCCATTCTCCTAATAGACAGCGAGCTGTTTGGGTTACCTGCAGTTCCTTGGAGAGGACTATGGGCTATCCAGTTACAGCCTTGGTGTAACTTCAAAGCCAGAATCCATAATGAGTAGTAAAAATGGCTTCAGAGCATTTTTCTGGGTGAATCCAATTGTCTTGACTTTAGATTGTTGTCAGCATCCCATAACCGCTCATCTCCAGGTGCCTCATTGCACCCTTGATCCTGTGTCTCCTCCCAGCCTCCGAGGTCAAGAAGGACCTTATGGATTACAGGCTACTTGAGGCATCTGGTGAGAATCAGATGGCATCACGATGGCATCGTCACTGGAGAACACCTTCTGTTCTCTCATACTGAGCCCAGCGCTCATTGCTGAGGCAGCACATGTGAGGACGAGCCCACGCTGGGATCTTTGCGCCGCCTCTCTTCTGGAGACAATTCACTCGGCTCCGGGCAGTCTCTCATGTCCATCTCTGAAGTGTCCTGAATCCATGATAAAGCAGGACTGGGATCAGGTCAGCCTCGCACACCCCACTCTCCCGGTCCTAAATTTGGGCTGTATTGTAGTTATTTAATATTCTAACGAATAAGAAAAAAAAAAAATCCCCATTGGCTCAGATGAAGTCCTCAGAGTTTTTCGGAGCTACCCTGGACTTGGACCAGATTTTTCCTCTTCCTGACTTATGTTTATCACCAGGGGAGGAAAATGCTACCCTTGCAAAAACCATCCGTCCAAGCCTTTGAGGACTGGTCCATATGGCAATGCGTACGTGTGCTACACCTGATGCCAGACACCATATGTGTGGTAGGAAAACACAGTTTTAATTGTGTACTCTCCCGAGGAATAACAAGTGTGATGATTTATCAGGCCTCATATCACATGGCAGTAGCAGAAAATAGGCATTCACGTTTAGTTTTGCAGGCGTTTCCTCTCCTGGCTGAAGAACCCGATCCTGTAACCTAAGATATCCAGAGCAGATTATTTACATTTCATTACATATATCAATAAGCCTAGTTAAGAGATCTCCTAAAAAACCCATCAAGAACGGCCTTGGACACAAGAAACTCCCATATTTATTGTTTCTTTTACTTCAACAAACAGTTTTTCCCATCTTGGATCAAAGATCTTGGCGGACACGACCTCAGGCTGACAGGCTGGTGCTAATGAACCTTCCAGATTTCTTTTTCTCAGATACCGAATCTGATAAGTCTTTTGGCCGTGCGGCCAGTAGAGCCAGCCAGGCGTGTTCCTCGCGTCTTGACAGGTCCACAAAATGCATGTGGTCTGCAGAAGGGCAGAGCAAGGTGTGCTTACCCCGGCCTGAAAGACATCGCAGAATAAAACAGTGAGAAACCCGAGTTGTCTCCTGAAACTCGGCTTCATTCACCAATATCTTCATGCGCCATTTATTCCCCCTGCTGCTTATGAATATCCTTCTCTGAGCCGGAGCTGTGTGCACGGCGACAGAAATACACTCACGCATACTCGTGCATGTATCTTCCACATTTGAGTTCTCCCACACAGCCATGGGAAATCTCTAGAACTAAAAACAAGCTGAAGAAAAGATGAAATACTGTGCGGGCGAGCAGGAAAGATGAAACGCGGTGTCTATGTATTCCCTAAGAAAAATATTTATCTCTAATATTTACTAAAAGCTTGCCTGTGCCATCTAGATGCAAAATTTCTGAGGACGTGAGGGTTTAAAAATGACTTCATTTTAATATTTTCAAGAGTGTGTGAGAGTTGCATAAAAGGGGTGGGGTTTACAGCACCACAAAGGCGCCTGCATGGTTTGCAGCATCACTTGAGTTAACAGCTCGGCCTGAGACCCCTGTGAACAGAAGGGTATGATGGGCATTTCTCATTTGATGGTTGTTTCAGCTTAACTCCAAAACAGGAATGGTTATTTTTATGAAGTTCCACGTACCTGGAGATACATTTTTTTGTCTTCTTTTTTCCCAAATTGGGATAGGCCACATCATAAATTATTCCCAGAATTCAGTATACGATATTTTGGTGCATACCATATATCCAGGGAAGGACTGACGTTAGAGAACATGGCAACCTCATAATTTAATAGTCATTTTTAACCTGACACCCAGGAGGATTTTGCGTTTTATGTAATTTTCTTGGTATTAGAAACAAAGAAGAAGTCTTGTTGGCAGGTCTCTCCTCTGCCCAGGCAGATGCCCTAGCGCAGGCAGGGACTTTGCATCCTTCACTGCTGTTCAAAGCAATAGTAAGTAAAATCTTCCTCAAAAATTATTCAGCCTGGCCAAAGTGGAGCAGGACGAGGGCCACGATGTGAACAGTAACAGCTGGTTTGTTTGTAGAAGGCATTTTTTTGTAATTTATTCCTCCGAGTGACATGGAAGGGCAAAAATTAATTCTCATGCAATTTCTCATATCCCACAAATTATTTCATTGCATTTTATGAATGTTCACTTCAGTTCACAATAACTTTCCAATTTCAGTCTTATCTTTCTACTTTACATAACCAGTGCTTCCTTGGGCTCTTTCCCGTGATGGGCGTGGTATATTGTGCTTATTAATGAGTGCTATCTTGCTAAGCGACGCACCGTTCTAATTGATGTTTTGAACCTTGCGCACTTTAAAACAGTAATCCGTGAACTGATAAGCAAATGAAATTCACTGCTGTGATGGACATGGACATAATATTTCTACTTAGTTCTCACTACCAGTTCCGATTTTTGTCACTGCTCCATAAGTTGCAAAGTTATTAACAGTCAATTAAAAGCTTGCCTGTGTGGGAAAACTTTTTCAGCAAGTCTTTTCAACCTTTCGGCCTGTAATTTCCACCATCTGTAGTCACGATATGCTAGGATACAGTGTTTAAAAATAAAAATTATGCTTCACAGGTTTGGGTTTATGGTGTGGTCAACACCTTGTGAGGAACCTAAAACAATGAATTTGCTCCCCGCCTAGAGCGCAGCGCTCAAAAGACATCGAAAGATGAACTTTGGATGAGCCGGGTAGCAGTTTTCATCTGAAGGATATCAAAGAGCTCACTGCAAGGCGGGAACCACAGTAGGGAAAACCTGGGAGGTGCCGGGATTAAGAAAACTACAGAAATGTCTGTGTGTGCTACAACTCCGTGTCAAGCGGAGATAAATCAGCTTTTGCATCATATAACTGTTCTTGCTCTCCAAAATAATAAATAGTTTCAGAGATAACATACCAAGGAGGCACATATTTCAGTTTGGCCATCCATCAGACAGACCTCTGCCCATTTCGATACCACTCACGCTGACTGGCCTTACTTCTCCGTACCAAGGCAAACGCCGAGGAGCTTATTTATTGGGTTTGGGTCCTCTGGGAAAGGAGTGCTATGGTCTAATTTTTAATAAATAAGATGAAACGTTCATTGGGGCACAGACGTAAGGATTGAGTGGTGTGCTGAGCAAGCCCAGAAGGGCTTTTCCCCCGGCAGTAGGATGTGGGATGACCCACCCGTTCTGCACCCACAGCCCCATTAGAGATGATCAGCTGCTGGTTCCCCCAGGACACCCCTGGCTCTGGCAGCCCTGGCGGCACGGGGCTCCCAGCTGATGAGGTTTCCCACCCTTCAGGTGGGGCTGGTTGATGAAGAGCTACGAGGTCAAATGGTCCTTGAAAAGGGAGGGCAGCTGTGGTGGGAAGGTGATGCTGGGGCCACCAGCAGCAGGGTAGGTCAGGGGCTCCAGGGCTGGGCTGTTTGTCCCTTCAGCTCGTCCCCAGCGCTGGCTTCGCTTCTGATGGCTGCAGGGGGGCAGATGTGCACCCAGGTGGAAACCATAAGCCCTAATGGCTGCTGAAACTCTTAAAGTAAGGCTCCACCTCCTGGGAAGTTCTGGGAAGCCCGTCAGGTACAGAGCTGTGTTAGTGAGATGTTCTCATGGGTCTGGTGGCTGCTGAGCTTGGCCGGGGGCAGGGGGGGGTCCTTGGCCAACCCCAGGAGCTGGGGGGGTGGTTTGCAGCCTGGCTTGGAACTGGGGTTTCCGAGCAGGATCTGCAGCGGCTGCCCAGCTCCCCTTGGACATGTGTTACCTGCAGCACCCAGCAAAGCCCTCCAGCTGCTGCTCAGGTGTTGGTGAAGCTTCGGGTGTTTTGTGCTTGGCTTCTGGTAATTTCTTTCTCTGATTATTTTATTTCAGCAAAACCATTTGAGAGCGGACAGTACCTGGACATCTATGGAATTACAAGAGACCAGGCTGGGGAATATGAATGCAGTGCGGAAAATGATGTCTCAGTCCCCGATGTGAGAAAAGTAAAAGTCACAGTAAACTGTAAGTCCTGTTGCTTTTTTAATTACTCAATCTAATGGAGAAGAGGGATGTGGCTGAGAAGAAAAGTCTAATGCAGAGAACTGCTGTTGTGGTGAAACTGTGGCATGTTTAGGTGTTGTGTTACAGTCGCAAGAGGACCTGTGCTGTTTGTGGTACCAGTTAGTCTTGCGAAGGATGGGAAAATGAGATTAAGGCTCAAACCCTCCTCTTGTCCGCCGGGGACGGCGGTGCTGGCGCAGGCTTTGCGGCACGTGCTCTCGCTGGGCTGCGGTGCTGAGACTCGGGTTGGGGAGTAATTTTTTTGAGTAATTATCTGAGTAACTTCTGAGGACCGCTGTGGTGGTTGGGCTGAAGCGTTTCTGATTTCATTTGCCACAGTTGTGCAATAATATGAGGAGACAAGGAACTCTTTGAAATTTGGTTTGGGTGATCAGAGGGTGATCGATCTCTGGAAATTTGGAGCCCTCCCAGCAGAGGCAGCAAGCTGTTTGTGTGGTTGCCTGCTGCCAAGGTGGGGGGGCTTTGCTGGGGCACAGGTCTGCGTCGTGGTGGGCAACGCTAGGGACCACCAGGGCAGCCTGTCCCCCATCCCAGCAGCCTGCCAGGCCTGACCTTTTGGGGTTCTCACACTGAGGAGCGGCTTCTGACTTGGCACGGACCTTGGTTTAGCACGTGGTGTGACAGGAATCATTCAGAACAGTGTTCTTCTCTCCAATGCGCACACACAAAAGAGGGGGAATAATTACTCTCATGCATTCTAACCAATTTTCTGAGGTTAAGTGCAAGCACCCAGCTTGTAACTTGCAACAGGTTCTGGTTTGAAAACTGCTGTGGCGTCTTTAGTGACCACAATTTTTTGAGATCTTGGCTTTGTGTCTCCCTCCACAGACCTTGTCCCTATCGATGTGCTGTAGGTGGCACAGCCCCTCGGTCGCTGCAGAGTGGTGGGAGCCGGGGGGTGGGTTGTTACAGGTGGGCCACTGATGGGGCTGGCTGTGCTCCCCAGGTGTTTATGGGATGTTCCCACATCCAAGTGCCAACTGGACTCTCCTCGTTTACATGACATCAGGGTACTTGGAGTCCTGGGACGTGGTGGATCAGTGCGCTAATGGTTCCAGAGTAGCTCCATCATGTGCCAGGTCTCACAGACAGCTGTCTGCACTGCTTGGCCATTCATGTAGGCTGGAGATGTGGGGGCACATCCTGCTTTCCCTCTGCTCTGAGGCTCTGGTGTAACATGCTGTGACCATCAGTCCTTGCTTCCAAGTCACAAGGACAGACCTCAGCTGCGGAGCAGCTCGAGGAGGCTCATGCGGAGTCCGTCATCGTTCTCGCTGCTGCTCTGCCCTCACTGATGTGTTTCCATCTCTATCAGTTTTGCTGAATTCCCGAAAGCAGGCGGTGCCATAAAAACTAGGGGGTATGTAGAAGGAAAAACCACAGTGGATAATGTCCTGTGGAACAAGTGACTGACTTCTCGTGCAGTATGTTGTCAATAAGAGAAGTTGTGCCGGTACTCGCACAGGTGTGCCCTGGGTGTGTTGGGGTGATGCCTCTTACACAAGCTGCACTCGAGTGTTTTGTGGTGTTGGAGAAATAACTTGCAACAGGGACCAGAAGGAATGGTGAGCTCGGTCTAGTTTTAGCAAAACAAATACTGCACCTGTGTTACTTCCTATCATGGGGATTTTAATACGGGTGAAACTAGCCTTCTCGGGAGCTTTCCAAGTGTCCACAGAAAGGGAGAAACTGGTAAGCCTGCTTAGTGGTTGGTTTGGGGTTTATTTGGGGAGGGGGAAAAGAAGGCACAGAGGAGGTGGTAAATTCATGGAATTTCTCTTACCTTCTGAGCCAAGATCTAGACTTTCATGAGTCCTAGTTCAGATAAAAGCAGCAAGGTAGCTGGCCAAAGCCAGAACTCGAGCTTAAATGCGATGGGCAACTGATGCACTAGTTGGTGCGCGCCCTGGCCCCGCATCATGTCAGAGCTGGAGCCACATCTGACCTCAGTTCACCCTTTTCTTACAACTGAAGAAGAAATTGGGGGAGGGAAATAAAACTGAAGTAATATAAAACTAGGATGTGGCTCCAGCAGGAAACAGTTTGTATAGGTGAATGATTTGTCACAGTCGGCTAATTGCTAATGCACTTCTGCTAGGATTTGTACGCTGTCCCCCAGCCACTCAAGCGCAATGCAGGAGCCTCTGAACATCTGCTCCCTGCTGATGATGCTCATCCCTTCTGACCAGGCGGAAAAACGGCTCATTGTGTTCAGGAGAAGGTCGTGATGGAGCTGGCGGATGCTGGGGGAGCTCACCGTGCCGTTGTCAGCCCCGGGGGCGCGGGGCTTGGGGCAGGTGGGACGTGCTGTGGTGGCTGATGCTGTCGGGCTGCGCTTCCCGGCTCCCCGGCGTGGGCAGCCCC
Source organism: Chionis minor (assembly GCA_013398295.1). Lineage (NCBI taxonomy): Eukaryota > Metazoa > Chordata > Aves > Charadriiformes > Chionidae > Chionis > Chionis minor. Next base: position 64,128 of record VZSF01000786.1, on the reverse strand, counting down.
GGTCAGAAGGGGCTGTTGTGAGCACGGTCAGACCAGCAGAGTTCAGCCCACTTGCTGTCTGTGGAGCTGGCCTGGCAGGACAGCTTTCCGCCAGGAAAAGCTAAATATTTCATTTAGGAGAGCTGTGGTTTGTCTACTAGTCACTATTTACAAGAAACGTCTATCAAATTTATTTTAACGTTTTAAATCTGGAAAGGCCTTAGCAAGCAAAATCTAAAAGAGGAGAGGAAGCCTTCAGGTCCTCTTGTTACCCTCGGTTGGGCAGAGTTTCCTTGGTCAAATGTTCTTCAGTCCTGCCGCTTCTTTTAAGAAAATGTCTGTCTGTTTGTTTAACAAACTAATGAAGAGCAAGGCTTTCTCCCTACACACACACGCAAATTCCGTTCTTTTCTCTGGTTTTGCAAACTTTTTGGATTCTCCTGCTCAGGCCCTGCCGCGTGGGCGCTGCACCAGCTCCTCAGCCTCTGCTGCTCCTCACCCACCCTGGTGTTCCCCGATGACGGGACGTGTGGCACAGGGAGGTGGTGCCCATCTGCCAGGTGCATCCACCACATGTTTAATTCCACTTACTCACAACTGGGTCCCTCGGCGAGTGTCACTGAAGCCGTGACCATCACCCCAGTCTCCTTTCCTTTAGCCCTGGAGGGGTCCTGTCACTTCACAAAAGGTCTATCTCCTTTCCCACCTGTAGTGTTTAGGATGGAAGATGCTCCTGGCGGTGACGTGTGTGGCTTCTGCTTCGCCGCCCGTGACCCTGTGGTGGGATGGGGCGCGGGTGGCTGCGAGCTGCAGCAGCATCGCTCCGTCTCGGAGTCAGAGTAATCCCCGTCTCATCTCCGTCTCCCTCCACCGTGTCTCGTACGGCGACGTCCTGCCATACGATCTCCAGCACGCAGAACGGTGACGGGCCAGCACTGCATCTGCATGAATATGATCGCTTAACCACTGCTGCTGACAATTTTTAATACTGTTTCCCCGTTATTAAAAGGAAGGTTCTTTACTGCAGACCTGATAACTGTAGAATAAATCAAGGTTTTATTGTGCCCAGTTAATAGAATGTATCAATTACGGTGGATATAAGCATAATTTTGAATATGGATATTCATCGCATATAGTGGTTGTTCAGTCATCCAAGCATGTACAAGAAAATTACCAGGTTTAAATTACTTTCTGAATTTCAAGTTTCTTGGCTGGGCGACTTCCAACCGTACATAAACAACCAGCTTCCTATCTGCCTTACAGCACATAAATTGTAACTCTAATGACTTCATGAGATATTTTTTTCTTTATACTGCTTCATATTGCATAATCTACAATTTCTACTTAATTTATGTCTGTCCCCCATAATTTACCTTTTAAAAATGGTGGCCTGAGAATCCACGATGCGTTTGCCTGAATTCTGAGAGAGGAGGGAGAGGGAGGGCGGAAAAAGAAATTGAAGCTGCTGGGTTATGAAGAAGGAATACTATACCGAATCAAGTTAAAATAGATAAGATATAATCCAATTTCATTTCACAAGTAAATCTTATTAGCATTTTCCATTACATTTTATAAAGCAAGTACTGATTTGTCGATGATAACATTGAACCCCACTGAACGAACCGGTGTCTGGATTAGCAAGACTTTAATGTGCCACCAGAAAGCTGGTCTGGAACTGCACGTGTGGTCCTGCAGCTTCGCTGACTCTTCTGGTTTAGGAGTGCCAAACTTAACAATATTAACGGCAGTTGCTAAGTCCAAGGGCGTCCAGAAGCGTTGAGGCCATGCTGAGATGATGAGGAACAGGATGTGTGCATGATGAAACTGGCACTTTTAATGATCTAAGATTTTCAGCTGCCTAAATAAATAGCAAATGTGGACTTTTAAAGTGGAGCTGTATTGCAGTATTCCTTTTTTTTTTTTTTGGTGTGGCTCTTTTTTTTTTAGATAATATACAGTAAGGGTCTGGTTTTCTGTAATTGTATCTTCAACTGCTCTGTTAAAGCTGGATCTTGTAGGCTCTGCTGAATTAAGATCCAATGGCTTTGGAGAGGAAAAGAGTCATTCAGTTGAAGTTAAAAGACAATAATTTAATTTCAGCCTTTATGAACCCCATCATGCTGCAAATTGAAGGCCAGATTAGTTGGTGCTTACTGGGGAGGTGAAAATTACAGTTCCTTTGCTGAGGCAGCCCAGCTGGCACTGGGAAGCACTGGTGTGGTGTGGTCAGGTCTGTCGGTTTGGCTGTCTTGGGGTGTTCCTGGCAGCGCGGGAGGGAGCACAGGTCTGTGTTTCCGAGCCAGGACTCCCAAGTAGTTTTCCTGGCACAAGGTGCTTCGGAGGAGATGGTGCGTAGCGCAGCCTGGGCTCCACCTGCAGCCATTCTCCTGTCTCCGAGGCGCTGTGGTCTGTAGAAGAGAAGGCTCCTCTGCCAGGCTTTTGTAGACGGTAAATATAAGCAATATAAAGACAACTCAAAATTTTCTAGGTATGGCTCAATATCTACTTGCAACAGCGTCTCTTTGTACAGATATTTTCTGTTAGATCCTGAAGATGCTGAAAAAGGAAAATGGAAGCGAGGAGAGCACATGATAACCGGTAAAAACTGTATTGACTGTGTGAGTTGTGCCCCTAAATCAGTGCTGCCAGTGGAGGTTTGGCCAGTCCCTCTGTAAGGTGTCCCCAGTGAGGGCAGCTCCCCCGGCAACGTGCTCTACTCAATCACAGTCCGTAACCGAACGTTTGTCACAGCCCCTAATGTGACCCTTCCTGGTGGAAGCCACAGCCCCATTCCTCACCTGTCCTCTGGGGAACAGAGAACAGATCGGTCACCTTCTGGCCTCTGGAGACAGCGGACTCCCCGTGTTTGCCTCCTGGTGTTCACCAGCCCCGATTCAGCACATCTCTATCCTTGGGGCGTGTTTTCTAAGGGATTGACTAAAAGTTTCTTTCCTATAGATCAGTTGCTGCTAGGGAAGGGCTTTCTCAAAGGAGGCGTGTAAAACTTGCGCAGCTCCGCCAGGTGAGGTGTTGGGTTGTCAAGGATGTGAAGGATTGCTTTTGATGGTCACGTATCTGGGTAGGTCACTTGCTTTCCCGGTGACTGCAGGAGGCTTTGGAGGGGTTTTACTCCAGCAGCTCCGGTCACTGTGTGCAGAACAGCTCCCTCACCGTGTTCATCCAGCTGACGAATCCTACACCCTGAACTCATTCCTGTTTGGTTTCATCTCGTTTTCAGGCTACTTGTTCAATTTATCAGGGTTGTTTTAGGGTTCTCCTCTTCAGTAATGGCATTGAAGAGAACCCCCCCCCAGCAGCGGGTGAGGGCTGGTGTCCAGCTGGGCAGACAGGACAGCAGCCCCATGAGCAGGACCTCCCACAGGACGTCCCTCAGGGGAGGGCAGCTCTCAGCCGAGCCCAGCTTGCTCGTGGAGGGGAGAGGTGGTGGAACTCTTGCTGCGGGGAACCGGCCGCATCCACTGCCTGTCCCTGCCGGAACGGCTGGCCCGGCACAACCCATCCTTAACAAACCTGTGGGCGATCGCTCCTCTTCTTGTTACCTTCCAGCTGCTTCCACATCTTTGATTGCTCAAACAGCGTTTTTATGGCAATTGGAGATAAATGGACCGACTTGTAATTCCCTGGCTCCTGTTGCGCTCTCCTTTTCTGGAAAAGGCTTGGGAAGGCAGCGTTAGGCACTTGCCCCGCACCTCCAAAATGACATTGTCGCTCTGCGTTTGCTTAATCCAGCCCTTCAATCTTTTTGAAGTTCATTAGGCCAATTGGGCTTGTATCCATTTACTTTATTCAAGTACTTGCTGCATTATTCTTCCCTTGTCTTAACCTGAAATACAGAACAATAAATTGTGGTCATTGAATTGGTCAAATTCCATGTTTGGGATGATTTTGCCTCCTTTACTATTTCCTTTTTGTGCATGTGTTTCACATTCTCCAGTAAATAATCTAAGGTTTTGTTTGGTTTGGGAGGGTTTGGGGTTTTTTTAACTCTTTTCATCCAGTTTTCCTCTGTGGCCGGAGGCCGGGTCAGTGCTCAGCGCAGGCTCTGCGTGGTCCGGGGCAGAGGGACCCCAGGCTGGTGCCACCTCCCCAGGCTCCAGCATCCACCTTCTGCTGCCGGTTTTTAGCCGGAGCAGTGTCAATCCTGCGGGACTGGGATCGCAGGGAGCGGCGAGGCAGTTACGAAAGGCGGCTGCTGCACAGACCTTGTGGCCCCTTCCTGCTGCCATGGTTTGAGAAGATATTTTATGCTGTGGGGGTTTTGTATAGAAGGAATGTGTGAGTTCCTTGTATGAATTTTAAGTAATGTGTTTGTTTTTCGCTTGGACAGGTTAGGGTTTTTGCAGAACAGCTTATCTCATTAGCATTTCTTAGAAGTCTGCCTTACTGTTGCTATGGTGTTTTGCATAATATTATGCATAATATGCTGATTTTACTTTGAAATCAGACATACTGTACAAGCCACTCTAACCTAATTATATCTGTAACCTTAAACTTACTGGGGGGAAAAAAACATTATAGGACTTCAGTGTTGTTGGGGCTCCTGATACCTGGGCACGTTGCTGTGATTGTTGTCCCAGAAAGTGCCTGCCTGAGAACTGTTGCTGACCTATGAAAAACGTTTCCTTGGCCAAGTTTCTTATTTTGGATTCAACAAAGAAAATTTCCCTCAGTCAAGGTGAATGTGTAATGAAATAAAAAGGCAAGGCCCAAATATTTACCGAAGGTCTTGGTCCTCCTCTGCTTTGGTACCAAGTATAAAACTACTTGGAGCAATTTGCAGTTTTAATTTCCACTTTGATGTACTATAAGAGAGAGGAGGAGGGGGGCTTCTGTTTAAGCATAAATAAGTAACTTTGGTTTTTTTCAATTTTTAATGGCTACAGATGTGCAGCTTCATATTTATATCCCTGACTAAATTTAGGACTTGGGGGTTATGGTCAGCATTGCCTTTCAGACACCAGGAGCTGGTTTTTTGGAGAAACCAGGGAGTCTACATAAATGGATTTTGATCCATAAGTGAAACTTCTTTATTTTTCCCCTTAAAACAACACGGACAATGTGTTGAACAGTTGAACATGTTTGTGCGAGTCTTTATTTTTGCAATATTGTTTGTTTGTTAGCCAGCCCGGGGAGGAACAGCCTTCTTGTGTGTTGTACCAGAAGTTGGCAATAGCGACTGCAGTCAAGGGGGCTGCATCTTGCAGCCTTAGAGCACCTGAAACTCCATCACAAACGTTTCCCCTTGGTGAAGACACTTCCATCCAATTACAAAGGTTTTTCTTTTAAACCAGCTAAAAACACTCCTCACAAAGAACAAAACTGTGGAGGAGAAGTTACTGCTGTTCTTTAGTGTCATTTATATCAAGTAAATCTGGTCACGTCAACTCTTCAAACAGAATTGCACCCACATGAGATGAAGTCATACGTTCGTATTTGACCGTGGAACAGAAAGACCTTATCTTGGCGTTGCAGCGGTTGATATTGTCCATGTGGCTGAAATTCACACATTTAAAACTGCATCGTGTAGGTCAGCCTCTCCTTAATCACAGAGTATTTCCCGGTATTGTAACACGGGCGAGCAATTTGCAGGTACTGAGCAGCCACAATTCCCACCAGCCCTTTTGAAGCACGTGTGCACAGAGCCTTGGAAGCTTGACGTCTGCAATGCCCTTCTGAAGTATCAAAATTACACTCCCAAAAGCTAAAAGCCCTCCGGAGTGGGGTTTCACTGGCTCCTGTGAAACACGTTTTCCTAAACTCTCAGGTTACCCTTCAAAAATGGGATTTTGGCTTCTAAGTCACACTGGGGACTCCTGGAAACCTGACTGCTGGTTCATGTTTGATTCCGTTAATGGATCAGTGGGGCTTATTGCAGTGTGAGCTTTCCAGAACGTGACGCTGCTCCGTTCAAGCTGTCTGGGTCTCAGACGCGTGGGTGAAGGTGCTGCTGGTGCACGCCATGGACTCGCCTGGTGGGCCAGAGTCTGCAAACGTGAGAGATGACCCTGGCCAGGCATGAGCTCTGCCCAAAGCAGACTTCAGGCTGCCCTCTTTCCTGCAAATGTTCCGGTTTCTTTGGGAAGAAGGCTGCGAGGTTTGGTCCCCTCTTGTTTCGTCCTGCCTGCACGGAGCTGGGGAATGGCTGGTGTCCTCCCCTCCCTGCTCTCGTCCGAAAGCTGTTGCAGAAGGTGAAAGTGAGGGTTGTGCTGACGCTTTGAGTGGCGGCATTAGTGCTGCCCCCCCACGTGCTCCTCGGGGATCGTGGACGGACTTCTCGAAGGACGCGTTGGCAGGCAGGTCACGGGTGCTGCCAGTGTGGGGATTCGGGGATTCGCCAAGACCATCTCTTGCCTTGCTTTTCCTGTTATTGTCAAATTTTAATCTACTTCTAAAAATCAGATTCTGTGTTGTACAGATGTTCTAATTCGGTAGTTTTAACTTTTACATCTGAGCTATTATTTCAATTAGAAGGACATAGGAAGGCCTTCAGAGGAGTGATGGAGAGGACGTCTTTCCTGCAGCACGTAGTACACAGCTGAGAGCAGAGAAATAACAGTGTAATTAGTTTCTATATCAGTGGGGCAAATACATGAGACTACAAAGCCACCTGCTCTAGCGGAAGGAGATCAGGTGCTGGCACAGCTGAGATGAAATCTCTGGTCCTGGTTTAAGTCAGTAAGAGTAGAGCTTGTCCCCGGGTCCAGCCACCGAGGTGAGGCGCTGCCAGCAAAATATTGCAAGTGAAACTAGGGCAAATAAGAGCAAGGGGGAAGTTGCATAAGAGAAAGATTTTTGAAGAATTTTCTGCTATCCTGTAAAATGGAGCTTTTGATCATGTACAATGTAATCAGATTTGGGGAGTTTCTTCTAGGGTGGTTGGGTTTTTTTTGTTGCTTTGGGCCAACATTAGGACTAAATTCTTATTTACGTAACTTGCAAGCTATTCTCATCTCTGAGATCAGGTGTATGAGTTAGGATATCCTATCTCATAGTAGCACTTACTGAATCGGTGTAAGTTGGTTTTCATTAAAAACTGGTCATGTATTTCAAACCACCTCAAATGGTGGGGTGGGGAAAGAACAGTTGATTTATAGAAATTATCTTTTTCTCTGGTGGGGAAAGAAGTCTCTGATAAAAGTAATGTTTGTTGCTTTACGTCCTTCAGGTATTTTTACTAACATTTCAGAAGTCAGATTAAAACAATATAGTTCAAGTTTCTGGGTCGAGTGCGATTTGGCTCCGAAACTAACATTGATTTCTTTCTCCAGTGTATTAGTTTGCTATTAAGTTCTGCAAACCGCTGTGCAGTTACTGCGTGTTTCTGAAAAACGTTGCTCATACTGAAGCGTGACAAAACGGGTTATAACGTTCCTCCATGTAGATGGCATTCTGCTGCCACCGCACATAATCGAGGGCTTTGGCAACGTGAAATGAGGTCATGTATTTGAAGAAGCTGGAGTATTAGTACTGAAGATATCCCTCCAACAGAGGAAAAAGTACATTTTTCAGCTTCTTAAAGAAAATCTCTGCCTAACTCTGCCAAGCGTGTGTTGGGTGGGGTTTTAAAGACACCAAAAAACCACCTCGGGTTCTCCCTTCAGTGCGTGAAGAGTGTCGGCAGCACCAGTCTGCGAACCACGCCGAGACGTTGGAGGGCTATTAAAGCATGTGCAAACAAATCCATTTTCAAGCACTGTTTTCTTGGGAAGTGGAGTGTCTGACCCAGCTATTACAAGATTGTTTCTATTATTCAAATCTGGATTTTATTGTTTCAGAAGCCTGTGGGTGCTGATTATTTGTCATTTCTGCAGTGGTTAATTCTGAGGACTGCCATGATTACCCATTTGAAAGTAATCTCTGTTCCTTGTCCCCAGGAAAACAAGTCCTTGAAAGAAAAATAACTGTACTAATTGGCACATATTTACACTCTGCCAGTAGTTACAGGTCCACAGATTGTATAATTATGGTATACCAGTAAATGCTGTTCATGGTGTTTATGCGTCTCTGGGAGACTGTGCTGTAACAAATGACAGAGCATCCGTGACGTGCTCTCCTCGTGTGGGTGAAAGGTGTTACCAGCAACGTCTCGGTGACGGCTGGCGCAAAGGTACCGTGCAAAGCCTTCAGGCCGCTGCTGGTGAAAGTGTGGGGACCAGCTCATAAATTAGTGGACAAAACTAATGAAGCTTTTTTTAATAGCTCTTGTGTGCTTTTCCGCTCATGCTGTCATTTTGTCTCTCTACAACTCCCTGAAAGGAGGTTGTAGCCAGGTGGGGTCAATCTCTTCTCCCAAGGAACAAGCCACAGGACAAGAGGAAATGGCCTCAAGTTGTGCCAGGGGAGGTTTAGGTTGGAGATTAGGAAAAACTTCTTTACCCAAAGGGTTCTCAGGCATTGGCACAGGCTGCCCAGGGAGGGGGTGGAATCGCCATCCCTGGAGGTATTTAAAAGCCGGGCAGACGTGGTGCTGAGGGACATGGGTTAGGGGGGGTTTTGGCAGTGCAGGTTATGGTTGGACTCGATCTTGAAGGTCTCTTCCAACCACGTGATTCTGTGATTCTATGATTTTAAAGTCAAAATAAGGGACTGGCTCCCCCTCCTCTTTGGAGGTGCTGCCACACCTGCGGGTGGGGTGTTAACCCCCTCAAACCTCACGGGATGCGGAGCAAGGGAGCATTTGTAGTGACTGAGGAAAAGCACCCCTGGGAAGTCAGTCCTGCCTGGAGTCAATGCTGCCTCCCAGCTCCGAGCCGCTGCTAGCTCTTCAGCCTCCAGGTGATCCCACTTTAAACACCAGCTAAAATACTGTTCAGGAAAATTGAAGTCTTAATAGAAGATGACTCATCTCTAAAGAGCTTATGCATTTCAAGCAGCAATTTGGAGCATACAACAGGCTGTGTTAGACTCCAAACTGGAGCCAAAATTAATGGAGAGCTCTTCAGCTTCCAGGAGTGTTCACTTGCCCAGATTGCTCTTCAGCGAAAACAATTACTTAAAATATTTCTCATAATAGTCAACATGTTGTAAAGCAATATTTCTTCTAGTAACTGTAGTATTCCTTGTTGCTGTTGGGCTAAGACTTGCTCTTCCCTCTCCCTTGCCTTTGAGGTGATAGCCTGAAGGAGTTTTGAGCGCGGCTGGTGACGCCAACCGGGGGGGTGAGAAGACAGGTCTGAACAGCGTGTCAGTCTTGCCAAATTCTGAGTCCCTTGATTCTCTTTTTTATTATTATTTTTTCCAGCAGCAGTCATTGCTGCTTTGAAATGGTTCTGCAAAAGAAATCTGTTCAGTATAACTTGGGAGTGTGTGGGCACGGCGGTGATGCCACGCAGCGACGGTCCCCGTCGGCTCCTACCCCGGCTGCACGCGGCTTTTCACTGAGACATCCAGTCCCTGATAAGACTGTGATGATATTGTTACAGCTTGTTTGTCCCCTGGTGAGATTGCTAAATTAGGTTTTAATAACTTCTGCAATTTGGTTGGTATTAGCAAGTGTGTGGTGTAGGCACTAGAGCTGAGCTGGGGGAGCTTTGAGAAGTAATATTTCTGCTTTTCTAGTTTAAAACCGAGCACTGCTGTTGACACTAAAGAAAGGAAAAATTGCCAACATCATTCTTCAGGCATTATAATTCATAAAGCTGATTCTCTTCATGTTTTCTGCCTCTTCTCAAATAAAAACAAACTGTTTTGAGGCTGGTGTGACCTTTTTTTTTGGACCTCAGTATTGTTGAGCAAATATAAGCTCTTGTGATGAAAGCTCAGATGCCTGCGGGCACGGCTGTGCTCCTGCAGCTTCCCGAAGACAAGTAACACTGTGGACCATATTCCTGAGTTGCTTTGATACCTGTTGCTCACTGTGGGCAAAGATCACCACAGTCATTTGTAGACTGAAAGAATTTGGTTCACAAATGCAGGGGGGAAAAAAAATCACTTCAAAATGCACTGTCTCCGGTCTGTTTTGAACAAAACTATGTTTAATATCCAATGTCTCAAAATTCAGGTGCTCGCTGCTTCTCCCCCTGGTATCGTTAATGGCAAGAGAATCTCCAGAAAAAGACCAAATCAGGAATTATCTTTCAAAGCAGCAATTAAATGTTGAAGTGGGGAAACGCCAGCCTGCCAGACGGCTCCTGTGAAGTCAGGTCTGCATCCAGGTGTTGACTTGTGATCTGTTGTCTCTCCTTGGCAAATATGTGACATTCTCTGGAAACGAGCAGGAGTAACAGGAATAGAAACGATCAGCAGGGACAAACTGCAAAGCCCTGGATCTTTCTGGTGTGTGGGAATGGCTCTTGATTTTTGGCTTTGCCCTTCCTCAGCGCGGCATCCCGTGTGCTTTGTTTTAAGCCGTGATCTCAGAATAAAAGGTGATGTCCGTTGTACCCCGTTCATTAGCTTTTATCTGCTGAAATACCACAAAACTGAGGAGGAAGAAATGGGCCGTGCGGCGCTGGGGGTTTTGCGCCAGTATTTTGAGTGTTCTTCAGAAAGCAGAAGCCAACCCTCCCTGTCCCACGGAGCCGCCAGTCGAAACCCTGACATAGATGGAGTGTGTCAGAGAAAATTAAAACGTGACTCAAGGTAAACAGGTTCTTTTTTGAATTATTGTGAATATATCTGCTCCAGCAGGTCCCCCGCTTTGGGCTAGCAACAGGGCTGGGAAGCCCCTGGCAGGGTTTGCGCTGAGTTTTATTTCTGTAATTTTATTTCTAAACTTCGTTTTCAGTTCCACAAACTTTTCCTGAGAGCGTTTGAAAGCAGTGAGCATTTCTGTGGCTTTATTGGCTTTTCAGTAGAAAAACCTGCTTAGGAGCTGACTCTGCGTGCGTGTGTGCTCATCACGTACCGGTATGGGTTGTCCTGTTCCTATCAGCTTACATCTGCCGCAGATTGCTGGGGAGGGGGGGGAAAACCAAAACCCCTTTATGTAAACTTCACTTCTTTTTAATATAGAGCAATAGCTTCTAGACCTTTCATGGCTCTTTCTCGTTCTCCACGAGATACATATGTATATCAGCTATAACACACTGTCAGCGAACAGTGGTTTTCAATCAAAAAGACTGTCAGTAAAGCCGATTCACTAACAAGAAAGCTGTCAAGCTGTGACAGCTGCTGTCTTTGCAACCCCAAACAATCTGTTCAGTGCTAACTCTGACTTATGCTTCCATTTATTATACAGTAGTAATGAGTTCTGTCCTTAGAAATATCATTTTGGTGAGTACACCTAGCTACTTTGTTATGTATGTAGAATATATCAAATCAGATGTGAGGTGCACGAGAGAAGTTTTCTGCAAAAAAGTTCTACTTCTGTCTTTTGAATTATTTCTTTCTGAATTCCGTATCCAGCTTCAGTACTTACCTCATTTTTGTAGTTAAGCGTGAACCTGGTGATTTTATTACTATTATAAGCTGAGAAGACTGTAATTTCTTTTTTCCCCATTGTGTTGAAAAATGGAATATCACCTTAAGCACACAACTACTATCTACAGAAACGAGTAAAGGAATTTGCCCTTATAGGAACTGTTCTGATGCTTAATAATCCCAGAATCTCAGAGACCACAAAAATTCAGCCCTGAGGAGGAGCTGAGGAGTAGCGCTGATGCTGTTGTCCAGATGCAGATGCAGTACCCAAATTTGCAACCTTTCCTTTTAAAATAAAAGAAGAGAAGGAGCACCTTGACACTCTGCTTAAGCAATCTCTTCCAACAATAGCTCACCAGACCTAAATCTCCCTTACTTCACTTTTGGTTGATTATTGTGTGCCTGGCCCGTAAAGGAGATAGGGAAGAGCTGATTCCCTTTTTTCTTGTCTCGCATGTTCGATGATGCAATATATTTCTCGTACATTGCCTCTTCCAGCTCCACTAATCCCCAATCCGTCTGCTTTTCTCAACTTGGCACTTCAGCTGAGACCACACTAGTGCCCCACAGAGCAGGTAGTTTGGGGGAGGTAACGCATCCATCGGCATCGCTGGGACTGGCCTCTCTTCCCAGCACTACGCACTCTCAGGCACCTCCTCCTGCTTTTCTGCCCCACCACCTCAGAAGAAGGGAAGGCTGGTCACCTCTAAGCCACCAGGTCTGCATATCAAGAGCGGGCAAATAAAGCTTAACCTATAGTAGATAGAGAACAGTCTTCTATAAGCTAATTGTTGTCTTAAGTCATCAGATGAGGATAATAACCTTCACTAAAAATCTACGTAAATCAAACGATGGTGAAACTGTTATTTGAGAGTTTGGCAAGGCTGGGTGAGGTCCTGGGGACTGAGGTCCCGGGTGCCTGTCGTTCAGAGGGAACTGGCAGTCGCCTGGTATGTCTCCAGACCCCAGACACGTGCTGGAACTGGAACAAGATGTCTTCCTACCTGGGGGATAACGAGATGCGTAACAGCTACCAGGGACTCATCAACAGCAAATCACGTTGTCTCATTAATTTCCACTTACGGCCAGGGAAGGCAGATGATGTCACATGCTGACACTCATAAGCTGTTGACATGTGGCACTTTGGGTGCGAGCGTGGGAACCACGCATGAGGAGAGGAGCCCATGGTGAGGGCACAGAGCTACGGAGAAATTTGTCATCAGAAGGCTCCGTGCCAGCCCAAAGGGATGCGGGTCCCCAGAGTTTGGGTTGTCTCCAGTGTTGAGGTGTTTGGTTAGTGATGGTGTTGCGTTTTCAGCTTGGGCCAAGCTGCGGGGGTGGTGGTACAGAAACGCGCCCCCCGCGCGTTGGGCACCACCCGGGGCAGGACCAAGCAGCAGGGTGACGTTTTCCCTTGGTACTGATCCCGTATGGATGGCACGGTTCCTCATTGCCCTCCGGGTCTCCTGCCTGCCTTGTCTGCCTTTGGGCTCTGCCTTCCTGGATGTGCTCCAGTGGGGCTCAAGCAGCTCTTGCTGCGTTTCTGACCTACGCTGAGATATTTTACAGTTTTGTTCCAAACATTCTTTCCTTGGAAAACTACCAGCTTGCTTTAATTCGCTTTCTCCTCAACTTTACTGCCAAAAGATCTACTTAGTAATTCCTGGAGTTTGTTGAAGTCCATTGCTTTTATCTTCCTTAGAGGGAGAGAAACCGCAAAGTAAAAGCGCTCGTGTTTGTTCGCACCCAGGCTCCCAGCCAACTCTTCCTTCTGGATTGGCATCAGATGTATGGAAGCATCCCCCTTCCTCCTCCTCGTTCCTTAGTACCGCGCCGGGACACTGATACTCGTTTTTCCCCTTTCACCTCCACACACGCGTTTGAATAAATTGCTGAGATCCAGGAACCGCCGCAGAGTGCGAGGGCGCGTTAATTGTGCGGAACGTTTTCCAGCAGGAATGGCGGAGGGAGGGAGGGAGGGAGGTTTGCTGATTGGGGTGCCTGGCGAGCCCGGCACAGGTAGGATGCCCGTCTGCCCCAGGCAAACAGATGCGACAGCACATCATCTGCTTCCCCCTGTCCCGCCACGGTGGGGCTCCTGTCCCGTATGGAAACATCCCTTTCCCAAACCAGCTCAGGTCCCCAGCGTTACCCAGAGGTGTACCTTTGCTCCTGGAGGTGGAGCGCTGCGATATCGAACAGCCGGCTGGCAGGGAGGGAAATATCCATCTTTTCCTTTCCCCCTAGGGAAGCTGTGCGGCTGTCAGCGGAGGAGGCGCTGCCTTCCGGCACAGCGCTCCGCGTGGCCGGGCTTCCCTGCGTGGGGCCGCGTGGTCCCTCTCAACACAGGGAGAAATGAGATTAACAGGGCGAACGCAGAAGGGGAATGGGAGTTAGACCAGTGTGCGTGGTCTAGCGCCGGGAAAAGCTACCGCCAGCCGTTCCCGAGACGCAGCCCCCTGGGGGAGATGCTCTCTGGCGTTGGGAGAGGTGCCCCTCACCTCGAAGTCCCCCGGCGGCGCGGCAGACACCTTGTTAGAGGTGTGGAGCTCTCTTCCAGGCCATGGGGCTCTGTGGTGCTTTGCCGGGGCTCTGCCACCGCTCCTCCAGCGGGAGCCCCGGGCCCCGTCCAGACCCACGCGCCGGTGGGTGCCGCAGCGCCGGGTGGCACCCATGTGCCATGAACACACCATCCTTCCCCCTCTCTACCCTGGGCGCAGTGTCGGGGCTCGAGATGCGCCTCTCCAACTCCCGACGGACCACACGGAGACTTTTAAACACTTTTCTAATAGATCCCCTTCATATATTTCAAAAAAGACCATCAGCGGTTCCCCTGGGTCCTGTGGATACCACACTTTATGCCCTGAGACATAAAAGTTTGTTCTTTCGACTCAGGTAATTACAGATTCTCGGTCATTGTTTGCTGATGAGAAAGTATTGATGACAAGTTCTCTCAAATTACAGCAGTAAGAGCAATGGCATATAAAAAGCGGGATTACATGACAGGAGCTGTCTTTGTTATACTAGGGCTCTTTCAAGTTGTGGGGGTTTTTTTTTGTTGTTGTTTTGTTTTGAAAACTGTGAAATTCTCTTTTATTGCAGATCTTTCTGGGCCTCATTCAAAGCCCACTGAAGTCAATATAAAGACTTTGACTTCAGTTGAATTTGAATCAAGCTGCACTGGCCAATGAAAGATTAAAACCAACTCCACTGTATCAAACAACGCCAAACACTGAACATTTATATCCCTATTTGTTTTGTGCATCTGTTCCTTCTAAATTACCAACAAGTCTTGTATGCAAATGCAGGATTCGTTTCATGTTGACCTTCTCACTCTCTACAACTCCCTGAAAGGAGGTTATAGCCAGGAGGGGTCAGTCTCTTCTCCCAAGGAACAAGCCACAGGACAAGAGGAAATGGCCTCAAGTTGTGCCAGGGGAGGTTTAGGTTGGATATTAGGAAAAACTTCTTTACGGAAAGGGTTCTCAGGCATTGGAAGAGGCTGCCCAGGGAGGGGGTGGAATCGCCGTCCCTGGAGGTATTTAAAAGCCGGGCAGACGTGGTGCTGAGGGACATGGGTTAGGGGGGGTTTTGGCAGTGTAGGTTTCTGGTTGGACTCGATGATCTTGAAGGTCTCTTCCAACCCAAGTGTTTCTGTGATTCTATGTTTGTTCATCGTGGTTCCGATCACGGCTGCGGGAGGGATTGTGCCATGCCCTTGGACAAATGGAGGCACGAGGCGCTCCTGACCCTCTGTCCTCCCCCAGCTCCTCCTGCTGAGGTCCCCGACGGCGGCAGCACATGGAGCTGAGGTTTCCGTGCAGCCGGTGAATTCCCATACGGCAGAAGGACCCGCAGCCATTTGCCAGAAGCCGGAGAGTGGCCTCCGCAGGGAGCGCGTCCCCCGGCAGTGCCCCGCTGGCGGCACAGGGGCTGTTTCCATGCAGGTCTGCGGCCGAAGGGGCTCTGGTGTGACCCTGTCCGCGTGCACAGGCAAATACTTGTCCGGGTGGTGTCGCCGGGAATGCCGGCTGCCCAAGGCCGGGGTTCCGGGGAGGCGCGTGCGCGTGCCGAGCCCCTCGGACCCCACCGCCCGCGGGCTGGTATTCCCAGGGGAGAGCAGCCCCTTGTCGGGGGACAGAGCTGCACCGCAGGGCCGCCTTCCCAGGAACGCCGTTAGAAAAACCCTTTGTTGGGAAAGAGAAGGATTAAACAGGTGAAGCGGTAAGAGAAAACCCGACGGACAGAAAAACAAAGCCGTCCTTCCACCTGCGCGGGACCCGTGTCTCCTTCCCTCGCTCCCTGGAGAGGGTTTTTGTTTGCTCGGCTGGTTTGAGGAAGCTTTGTTAAGTTTCTTCCCCTTCTTTCTTGTCACTCAAATACTTGTAAAACACATTGTTAAGAATTCCTGTCTGCTGGCCTATTATTTATTAAGTATTATTTTGTGTTGCTGATTCTTTTTTTTTTTTTCCTCCCACATAACAATTACTTGCGGATTTTAAGCTTTTCTCTCAACGCTGGGAGGTTTTATATTCAAACCCATAAATTGCACAGCAGCCAGTCATACAACAATACACTAGTGCAATCCGTTAGGTGTAGCTGGGGGAGATGCACGTTTCGGGAAGTGCTGGTGCACCCTGCGACGTGCCGAATTGGGCGCGGGAAACGCTGGAGAATCCGCGTGTTTGCTGACAGCTAGTGCAAAGTATTTACACAATTGTTTAATTAATCAGCATTTAAAGGACGCCGGGTTGTGAAGTTAAATCCTGAATAAGAAAGGGAGAAGCACAAAAGAGATGCTGGGTTACATCTAGAACGGCAGAGTTGAACTGAATTCTTACTCGTATGTTTGTGTGTAAATTTTATGTGTACGCGCACACCAAGATCCCACTGAATTCAGTGGTTTCCAATAAGTCATCAAGAAAAGAGAGGAAAAAATAAGCTTATTATCAAACAACTTATTACTATAAGTTGTTTATCTCAGTGACTGTTAAAGGGGCATGGCTCTCAAATGTTGCCACGCGCCGGAGGAGTTTCTGATATGAACAGGCATTTACTAAACCACTCCATTAATTTGGGAGTAGGTAGGCTTGCCGCTCTGAATAAGTTAAGAAAATTAAACAACCTAGACTATCGGATGACCATCTTAATTATATAAAGTACAAGTAATACTGTTTCACTCGTAAAGATTTGTTCTTTATTGGTAAAGCACTATGCGTGTATCTCTGTATAAAAATGAACACATTTGAATATTGCTCATATCTGTTTTTCTGAGGCAGAAAACAGACCTCGGAAAACCTCTTCTCCTACCTGAAAGTCTTTATCTTAACACGCTGGAGAGCCATTTTGCTAACAAAAGACTACGTTAGGATGCCAAATTAAAATCTGATGAAAACTGGGAAAATAAAAGACTTTTTTGACATTTACAATTAATGCCACAAAAATGTTAGTTTAATCAGACAATATGGTTAATCACAAAGGTGAAATTGGAAGTTGCCAGCCCTGAATGCTAGTGTAAAAGTTAATAAATTCAGCTCATAATCATTATGCACATGCTAGTTATAATAATTTACTGTCCATACCAAATCTTTATAAGCATTGTAATTAAATATAAAATGCACATTAGAATTATAATGAGTAATTAGGGCAACATAACTAATATGCATAAAAGTCCCGAAGCTCATTAAAATGTTAAAAGATGAAACCTGTTCTAGCTGCGGTTTTTTTGCAGGCTTTCTGTGCCTGCCTGAGCGCCGCTGTATTGTGTGCATTGTTTTAACTGCTCCATTAGGCATTTAAAAGCAAAATGAAAATATTTGGGTAGGAAACCAGATTCAGCAGTACTTTTCATTGTCTCTGGGTGGAACACAAGTTGCAAAATTTGGTGTCCCAGCACAAATGCCTGACTCATGCGAACATGTCGGTGATATCGGATGAGCAGAAACTGAGCAGAAAATAATTATAGAGCTCTTTCAGCGCAGGACTGGGAGACGGAGATGATAGTTTCCACGTCTTTCTCATTAACACGCCGGGAGAGAGATGGAGTGCAGCGAGTGCTCAGCATCATCACGCGAGGCTTTAATAGGGCTATTTATTGCAACTTCAATTGTTTCACTAAAATTAGAGGGGATGTGCGTACGCCCTTGACGTGGTGCTCATCTATCCCGAAATCCCTAAGCCGTTCCCCCAAGGTGCACCCATGGAGTGAGCGAATGGCCTAATGGCTGGTGGGACAGGAGGAACTCCACCGTCGCACCGATGTTCTTGCTGATGCCATGTCGTGCTCCGGTCCTGCGCGGGGCTTTTTTCTGTTACTCCTAATTAAGAAGGGAAGCTTCCCGTGCCGTTTTGGCAATACAGGGTGTAACCTGGGTGCGTGGCAGTGCCGGGTGCTGCGGAGGCACCTTGTGCTTTGCTGGGCAAGACTCGTGCGACTCCCGTGAAACGGGATAACTCCGGCATAAATACGGGCTGGGCAGAGAATGGCTGGAGAGCAGCCCTGAGGAGAAGGACTTGGGAGTGCTCATGGATGAGAAGCTCAACATGAGCCGGCAGTGCGCGCTGGCAGCCCAGAAAGCCAACCGGATCCTGGGTTGCATCAAAAGAAGCGTGGCCAGCAGGGCACGGGAGGTGATTCTCCCCCTCTACTCTGCGCTTGTGAGACCCCACCTGGAGCACTGTGTCCAGCTCTGGAGTCCTCAACATAGAAAGGACATGGAACTGTTGGAACAGGTCCAGCGAAGGGCCACTGAGATGATGAGAGGGATGGAGCACCTCTCCTATGAGGACAGGCTGAGAGAGCTGGGGCTGTTCAGCCTGGAGAAGAGAAGGCTCCGGGGAGACCTGAGAGCAGCCTGTCAGTATCTGAAGGGAGCCTACAGGAGAGCTGGAGAGGGACTCTTGGTCAGGAAGTCTAGTGCTAGGACAAGGGGTAATGGTTTTAAATTGGAAGAGGGGAGATTTAGGTTAGATATTAGGAAGAAGTTCTTTACTGTGAGGGTGGTGAGGCACTGGAACAGGTTACCCAGGGAAGCTGTGGAGGCCCCATCCCTGGAAGTGTTTAAGGCCAGGCTGGATGGGGCTTTGAGCAACCTGCTGTAGTCAGAGGTGTCCCTGCCCATGGCAGGGGGGTGGGAACTTGATGATCTTTAAGGTCCCTTCCAATTCTAACCATTCTATGATTCTATGATTAAACGGCACCAACCATCGGGCTGCGGCGTCTTGCGTCGCCTCTCGTGGCGTGTCGGCTCTGGTCCTCCTCCCTCACACGCTTCCCATGTCAAATATCCCTGCTGGGGATACGTAAACATGTATTCTCGGGGGATAATAAATATGTATTTTGGGTCAAGAACAGCCTCACCTCCTGTGCCGTTTCATGTAGCGACAAACACCGAGGGGGGTTAGTAAAACCCCGGTTAATCCGAGCCTCTGAGCACCCACTCGAAAAAGCCTTTCCGAGCAACGCACTTACTAGACGTGTTTGAGAAGCTGATATTAAGTAAGTTCCAGTAATTTATTTTCAAGTCAGAAATGAAGCATTTATTTTAAGTGCTCTGCTCCGCAGCGATGAGCCGTGGGAGAGGATTGAAGAAGGATCCACCGCAGGGAGACTAAACCTGCAAATACGAGCCACAAAAGCCCAGTACCGCTGACAGATAGATATATATAATATCGTCATTTTTTCTTTGTTATTTTCTGTAACCATTATTTAGGAAATGTAAAAATGACAAATACATTTAAAGTCATTAGTCTTACACAAGGTTTTCTCATTAACATCACTCTTACATTTTACTGCAGCATCTTCTGTCAGGCCACTAACTTTTCTCTTGCGTTCCCCCGGGGGGAGCTCTGTGGTTCCCCCCCCTTCCTTCCCCGTGGGCTCTTCCAGGCAAAGGCTTTCCCTCTCTGCGGATGCTCTGCGCCTTTGAGACAAGTTGTTATTTTCGTGCTCACTTGCGTGTTTATAATTACGTATAACGAAGTGCTCTGCACGCGCTCACAAGCAGGTCGGTGTCTCCGCGACACAGCTGGAATCTCTTCCCACGTACCGCGTGGAGGGGAGGACCTGGAAAAGCCTCCAGCTGTGGGGGCTGCGGAGCCGGGGGGCAGGCTGCCCCCTTCTTTTGGGGGAATCTTTAACCCAAATTTCTCTTATTTTTCCAGCTGTAATGACTTCGTTTAAAACTTATCGAAGCTGCTCTTTCTTTTTACCTTTTTAAACTTCCCCCAGGCCTTTAAGCTTGTGTCCGTCTGTATTTAGCCCGTGTCTGTTGAGGGACATGGGTTAGGGGTGGTTTTGGCAGTGTAGGTTTATGGTTGGACTCAATGATCTTGAAGGTCTCTTCCAACCCAAGTGATTCTGTGATTCTACCGCCCGCTCAGGACTGTCGCAGGCACCTGCTTGATGAGTCGGCTAACGGAGCAGGACTGCATCGTTAATAGCACCCAACGATTTTCTGTAATACTTTAAGTCGTCATTATTAAACTGCTGAATGAAAACGTTTTCCTAGATGGCCAATAGTTATCCTTGCTGTCGGTCCCCTAAGCAGCCATGGAAACGGGAACGCAGCTGCCGGGATTACCTGCCGCAGTGCGGGTGGCGATGCCGGTGTGGCTGCTGGTGGTCCAAAGAGCCTTTTGGGAAGCCTGACAGGGATTTGGGATGGGAACTAATGGCCTTGGGGAATGAGCAGGGTTTGAGGCATCCCCCTCAGTCACGTAGGAGGGTCAGGTCCCCTCCCCGGGTCCCTGCGCGGGGCAGGGAGTGTGCTGGAAGCCCCCCGTGCCGTTTGCAACCCGCTGTAAAAGGGTGTTGGCGAGTTTATTGGCAGTACAAAATAAAATAAGCTGGGACGAGCTGCGGAAGGACGTGATGAGGTGGAGGTGATGGGGGGGGTAATCAGCGCTGCGAAATGCAGAGACCTGGCGCCGGGGGGGAAATGAGGTGGGGGAACCGTGGCCACATGTGTTCTGGGAATTCTCTGAATCCTGGGAGGAGAAATCCTGTTAATTTCTGTATGTTTATTATAACCTCTCCCAAACTCCTGCCCCGCAGCCCCGGCTGGAGGAGGGAGGGACGCTGTCAGCTTCCACCCCTCTCCTCCCCTGGCTGGTTTGGCTGATCTCGCACGTTGGGAATATTGTTCACCAAAAACCATGTACCTCGGGTTACTGTGACGACAGAGTTGAGTTGAACCTTGTGAGTGCTTGTTAACGTAATATACAAGCTTTCCTCATGCAAAATTATATGTATTTAGATCAATATTGAATTCCTTCTGACTGTTATAACCTCAAAATAAACCTTTTACAACAGAATGCCTGTATGCCCCAGCAGGGTGGGACTGCAGACGACTGCAACGGGACAGACACAAACGTCTTCTCAAAAATTAGTGTTTGCTGACTACTTGGAAAAACATTAACAAAAATATGAAATAGTGGAGGCCCGAGAATCCCTTCCCACGTGTTTGTCTCTTTCCTTTCCAAGCCAGACCTCGGCCAGCAGCAGCGCGTGTTTAGGTGTGCGATGTCACCTGGCGTTACGCGCCGACCGGAGCCGTAGGGCTGATGGATTTTTGGCTCAGCACGTTACTAATCGGTGCCCCAGAAATGTGCCTGCGTCACATAGTTTCTCCTTAAAACAAGAAAACCACCTGGCAGTGAAATATCCAAGAGAATGGTGACTCTAAGCTGCCTTCGGTTTGTGTTTTCTTACCGGTATTAACCGGGGGTTTCCTAGAGCAGAGAATATTGATTTTTATTTTTATTCTGACCAAACAGAAGCTGAAATCCTTCTGAGAGGGAGATCTAAGAAAACCCCTCTTCAGAAGTTTTTCAGTATTTTCCAAACAAAACTCTGCCTTGCCGTTTTTATGGATCATTTAAGTTTAAAATTTATAAGCAGTGATGTTCTGCCTTATTTAAATAACAATCAAACAAACAAAAAATCCCCCCAAAACACCAAGCAAAAGGTGGGCAGGCCACATTGAGAAGTATGAAGGTGGGACTTTGGGGGAAAAAAACTTTCCACATGACTCAGGCCTTTGGTCTTGTATTTGCTCTTTCTGCTTAACTCATGCAAATGAAATATTTGCCCGTGTAGTGCACACACAGGGTGGTACATTCATTTCAGACTCAGGTTTTTTTGCTGATAACCCTACCCACTCTGAATTAGGGACAAAACCAAGTATTTCCACGCCCTTTGTGTAATGCAGAAAAATGTTTCCTTCTTACTGCAAAGCTTTCCAAGGAGCCAGGGCGTGATGATGTGGGAAAAGGGATGGACAGAATAGCGCTTCCTGTTATTTAAGGGCTGTGGAACCCGTGGGGTGGTCGTGGCTCTTCTCTTGCACAGGACAAAACCCACGGTCATGACAGATCTTCCCAGTGTCTTTCAGCACCCGAAAGACAAAACCCACGGTCACCGAAAATCTTCCCAGCGTCTTCCCATGGTGATGGAAATCCATGAGATTTCAGTAGCGTCAACTCAACTTTCAGTTCGGGAAAGCTTGCCCAATGTACGGATCCAGTGCGTTATCCTGGCTCCTCCCCCAGGATTTCTCTCTGATGCCCCCCAAAATAGACTATATCTACTCGTGCCTGCCGCATTCCATTTATTCCAGGTGCAGCAAACTTCCATGCCTCCCTAGGGCAGGAGTCCCACCCAGCACTGCCAGGGGACAGGACAGTCCCGTGGAGCAGGCACCACTGGAGAGTGTCTCAGAGCACGGGAGAGCTGGGACAAAAAGGGAAGGGGAGCAGGAAAGGAGAAGCGCGGGGTAGCATCCGCGCGCGGGTGAGGACTTGCGCAGATGTTAGATGGGCAACCGCGCTCACGGCATAGAAATCCCAAGGGGAATGAGGTAGGAAAGGCCACGTTAGGTCGGCAGTGGCAGGGTGTCATCACGTGTAGGAAAGCGCCAAGTGCAGACCGTGGGGCGCAACCTCCCCGTTCCACCTGGCAGCATCTCCGTGGCAGTACGGCGTCCCGCGCCGGGCACACTCACTCGGACAAAGGGGGGCTGCACCCCAGGGCTTCCAAGCGCCTCAAAAAACAAGCACATCTTTAGAAAATGTGACATCTGAAATGTGAGACAGAGCTGAGTTACTTTTAGGCTGAGTTTGTTTTAGATAAGTGAGGACCGGGAGAATGAGCGCACAAGTCTTTAAACGGGTGAAAGTTTTCTTCAAAGAGAAATTTAGTCCCACTCTTCATATCACCGGGGACAAACCAAGTGGGAGGTTAAAACGGCAGCGAGGTGGGTAGCTGTAAGGGTGCGGGTAAGCGCGTGCCCATGCGTTGCCATCCAGGCCAGTGGTGGGTCTCCCGGGAGCTTTGCAGCCTCAGGACAGAGGGGTCCGTCGGGACCACCGGGGTCAGGCTGGCCCCGCTGTGGACAGACGGGTGGAGCGGATCCCCCGGCAATCCCGAACCGGCGCGGGAGCGAGCTGGTACTCTCTGACCACCACGGCCCTGGGTTGGGGTGGTGCTCCCCAGCCATGGTCACGTATGAACCAACGGTGGAGAAACGCCCTAGGGGTTCTGTTGCAGCATTCGCGTCTTCCCTACAGCTTGAGGGAAGCGGTGGGAGCGCGGGCAGGCAGCCCCCAGTCGAGTGGAAGCCCTGTGTGAAGGGTAAACCTCCTCCCAGCCTTCGGCTACCTTTCAGCAGCCCCCGTTGACTGCGTGCCCATGCAGCAGATGTTCATTTTCTTCCATCATCCAGGTGATGCTTTTGTACGGTTCATCTTGCACAATTTTAGTGTTGTTCTCTTGAACGCTTCAGAAGCACGAGCCAAGCTGTGAGCTTTGGGGTGCTCCGAGTTGCCGCAGGTTGCTGGAGAAGGAGAGGCAAAATGTGACTGGTTCACAGCTCTTCATGCTGATCAGTCTCACTCAAAGTCATTCTTTAAAAGTCTTGGCTGCACCAACAGCTTCAGTTCTCAGGAAGCTTTAAATGTCCCTGTTATTTTTATGGAGTAGCACAAAAAAAATCGTGGTTTTTTTTTTTTTTTACCTATGCAGATTGTGGACAAGTAGTCAGTAAATTGGTTATACGTTCATTATCCACTTGAAATGTTAATGTTACCCGTTGAAAGCTAATGAATTTATGTAGTGGTTCAATGTAATGGTTGGGAAGGGAACGTTGCGGGCAGAGGGTGTGTTTGCCGGCCGTGGGAAGCTGCGGTCTGTCTGTCCGCCTGAGTCAAGCTGGAACGCGAGCGATGGGCGAGAGAGCGGCAGTTCTCTGCGTGATCCCACCCGAAACACCCTCCCGTGGATTTGTTAAACACACCAGTGTGTTGTGCAGCAGCGCTCCGGGTGCGCGTTTGCTCTCCCGGGCTGCCGCAGCGGCGTTCCTGCGCCGTGTCCAAGGTGTTGGCGAAGGCCGGGTGTGCCGTGAGGTGTGTGACCCACCACTCCGCTCCTTCCGGATCCGACCGTTCCTCCGCGGGGCTGGTTCCCGTAAAAGGTGATGGTCTCCTCACGTGGCGCGCTGAGGTGGTGGCAGGAGCAGGCGAGAGGCAGTCGGCATTTTACGCGCACGTAAACGCCTTACAGCAACATCTGGAAAACGGCTTGGGAAAAAAATAAACGGATTTTTATTTATAAGTTCTGTGGTTTGGTTTTTATAGTGTTTTTATGATGCACATAAATTATTGTTTAAAAACAGAAAATGTAAAAGAAATTCCAGGGAGAAGGCAATTGTTGTTCAGCCTTTCCTTTGCTAATCTTTCCTGAGGAATCTGTTGTGTTTTATTTTCAGCTTACAGCTGCCTTTCACTGGCAAAACTGACAATCACTTTTTATCTTTATTTGTACCTGTGGTTCTGAGCTTAAAATGTTTATTGCTGTTTACCATGTTTACAGTTTTAAAAGTCAAAATATATTTACTGGAACAAATCTATATCCGGTGCAATACTGGAAAAGCCGTGCTGTTACACGGTATTGACAGTTGGCTCATAATTGCGAAGGTAAGTTTGTTATTTAAATATGCAAACCAGGATCTCAGAGGCCACCCAAGCCGTTTGCTCGGGATCCCGTCCCGGCGCTGCCATAGCCTTTCCCAGGTGGGGGACCCCGGCCCAGCCCACGCCGGCCTCGGGGCTCCATCTGCTTTTTTCCCCAATTCTCAAGTTTTAGATCCATCTTGTACCACGCTAACGCTTCCCAATAGTTAACGCTTTATGTTGAGTAACTGAGTTGGAAGAACAGCTTTTCTGAGTATGGGATTGATACTTCTTCATGTCTCAGTTGTGTTTTTTACACCAGATACGCAGAATATAGAGCAGACTGTGCTGTGTGGGATAATTTTTACACTGCTGGAAGAAAACGTGGTTGAATGTGATGAATCAAGCTGGAAAACAGGCGCCAGGCTGAGAGTAACGTAGAGCGTGCTGAAGAGAAAGCGGCGTTAACCAGTCTGCCTATCTCGATGCAAATGTCCGTTTTACAATTCTTTTTTTTCAGTTGCCCCCACAATTCAGGAACTTAAATCCAGCGGTGTGACGCTTGGAGGGAACGGACTGATACGGTGCGAAGGTGCAGGAGTTCCTGCCCCGGTCTTTGAGTGGTACAAAGGAGAGAGGAAGTAAGTAGCCGGCGCTCGCCGACCCCCTCGTGCTGCCGGGGCTGCTGCCCGCCCGCGGGGACCCGGGTGGCAGAGAGAGGAGCTGGGTTTGCCCCCCCGTGCTGCCAAGTCCCGCGGGCTCTCCAGGAATGAGTGCGGAGCGTGGAGCTGCCGGGCCGGGCGGCCCTCGGGGGAGTTTCTCGCGTTCCTTGCGTGTGGTCGTAGCTTCCCTGCTCCAAAAGCGAGGCGTAACCAGGCTGGCCGCAGCTGGGCTGTGATAGTGGTAATTGCAATAATGAGCCTAACGTTTAAAATCACTTCGGTAATTACAGCCTTTTAAGTGTAATAACCAGAAAGGTACTGAAAAAGTTTCCTAAAAGGATTTTTTTTTTTTTTCTTTTTAATTCATCTTCCTAGGTTTTCCTGCTAAGGGTGTTGGGGTGGGAAGGTTGGTTCAACCAAAGCTTAATGCATATGGATTTTCACCCAGTTGTGCCATTAGCGGGCTAGACGACAGGTTTACAGTCCCCAGACTGCAGAGGAGCTGCTGCACGTCACGGCACCCAAGAGGGGGTCAGGGGAACACGCTCTGCTCAAAGCCTGAAAACCTTACAGTCCCCTTCACCTTCAGGTCATTAGTGCTGTGTAATGATAACCGCCACCTCTGTAGGGTCATCCTTATTTTAAAAGTAGGTCATTGAACAAGTAGGTTTATTTTTTTTTTTTAGTAGGACATTTTGTTTTTTAACTCTTAACAGAAGCAGTCTCTTAGATAAGCTAAGTTTACGTATCGATGCAAAAACAAGTGGATATTGTCCCTTGTAAGCGACTGTCCATACGCACCTTCTAGCCTCCGGAATTTCCTGGCTTCCAAGTGCTGGATTTCTCAGCTCGAACATCCCATTAAACCTGGGAGCTGACATGAGAATATTAATGATGGTTTCCCATGGAAAGCCATCTGTCAGCTCGCTGCTCTCTGGCCAGCTGCAGCCCTTCAGGAGCATTAGCTGCTCGTCTTCCTGCGCGAGTTTTCCGAGCAGTCGTAACCATTGCGCTCTGGCCATATCCCGAAGCCTTCTGTAAAACAATGTAATCGATCTTTACTGTACATAGCAGTCGATGTTTTTCTTCTGCTGGAGAAATCAATCTGCATCCTATTTCCAAAGATCCATAGTATATGGATCCATATACATGTGTTGGGGGGAGTTGCAGCAGACACATATTTTACGTAGAAAGCATTGTAGCACAGGTTTTAGCGCTCTGGATTCAATTAGCCATTTCCCGGGCAATAATCACCTTTCGATTTATAACAGTGACCAACTCCTGTCTTCCTGAGCGCACTCGGTGCCACGGCAGCAGCAGGAAGGACTAAGCAGAGCGTTTCAGGGTGCCAAAGTTGTGCCTCCTGTTTTCTGCTTCAGTTGGTGCGTCACCTGAGGCTTGCTATAATCAGCAAGAAATGCACTGTCCCATTGTGTCTCACTGCTCAAATATTGTGTTAAATCTAATGGTCCGTCCTTTTTTGTTAAACTGGTGTTGACAGATATGCTGGGCATATCTGACTGCCAGGGTACGGGGATCTCTGAACCTCCAGCCCTTGCAGCAAAGAGGAACAGACATATACCTGTATTTTCTCCTCCAGTATTGCCCCTTTAGCTCTGGATGATGGAATGCCAGCAGGGAATGAGCCTTGGGCAGCTCACTTGTTGTTTTAAGGCAGAACTGGAAAGAATCAGCTTTCACAGGTAGTTCGGAGTAGCGTGTGCATTACCCTGCAGATAATTTGCAGATACAGTGCAAGACTAAATTTATATACCGGGAGTGCACACCCTGCTATATTTCCTGCTAATAGAATAGAGAGAATCCCATTTTCATCAGTTAGTCTTGGATTGAGACCTTTTTTTTTTTTCTTTTTGGTAGGTCTTGTTGGGTAAACGAGCAGTGGGAGCTAGATCCGAAAACCTAAGTGTATGTTCAGTGTCTGAAACGAGCCTTTTGGGTCTGCAGAATGTGTTGTTGTTACTTAGATTAATGTAAATCCAAACCCACAGCTTCCAGACTCCAGGGATCATCTCATCATAAAAGAGCCATTAAAGCTAAACATAAAAGCAGTCGTGGAGTACATCCAGTTAAAACTGCTGGTCTTCACGGCACTGCCGGACGAATTCTGCCTCATCGCCGAGCTCGCAAGAGCTGATGTTCGTTAACCTCCTGTCGGGGCTGGCGCACGAGCGCGCTTGGCGATGCAAGGAGCCCGAAGCCGCGGGAGCTGCAGCCCGCGGAGGCTGGGTGCCTTCCCAGGGCAGGGAGCGGGCGGAACGCGGCCGGGGCCGGGCCAGGAGGGCTCCCGGGGCGGGTTTCACACCCCTTCGCGTCTGATCGGGCAGAATTGATGCCTGGAAGTCCGGGCGGGAGCTGCCGGGTACCCCTCGCCCAGGGCACCCCCAGTTGGGGAGCGAGAGAAAAGCTGGGAAGGGACAAGAAATTTGGGGGCGAAGTTAGTAAAATCATCTTAAAATGATAAAAGTGTGTGGCTTTTAGAGCTGTACAAGGGTTCCCTGCGGAGAGGAGAATGGCTTTGCTGTGCTGACTCCCGGTCTCCGAAACTCGTAACTCTTCAGCTGTGCTGTGTCAGGTTACGCAGAAATTAGATCTCAGCCATTAAACAGCCACAGGGACAAAGCCCAGAAGTCGCCTATCTAAAAATATTAATTCCCTCATCCTTGACAAAGCAAACAAGACTTACATTTGAAATAACAAAACTCATTATAGTGGCTTAATATATTATAATAACACGAAGGTATTCAAATATGAAGCCTCATAGGTAGGTTCCCCTCGGGGCTGGCACTGATGCATGATCTTCTTCGGAGGCATAGGCATCATCTCTGGAATAAAAAGGAGATGGCTCTTCCCTTTACAGTGAGTGGTACAAAGCAGTAAAGGGGATGAAACGTGTAGGGTGGCTGCACACAACTTAAAATGCTGTTCCAGCCTGAGAAGTAACTCGGTAAAACCCAGACAAGTAATAAATGCTGCGCTCAGTCAATAAGCCAGGCAGAGCAGCACACGGGAGTAATTAATTTAAAAGTAAAAGCATCTGGTTCTTACAATTGCAAATGGAAATCCTCAAAACTGCTGAGTTTATGCTAACTAATGCCGACTCCTCAGTCCATTAATTATGTGGCTTATTGATATGCATATCTCTCCGATTCCATTTGCTCCACTCCCAGTTCTGGCCCCCCAGTGTCAGCCACTTCCTAGCAGGGACATGGGGGGAAGGTGACGCCATCCCTCTGCTGCCACTTTGCTGCTGCACTGGTAGGGGCGTGGGGGTGGCAGAAATCCCAACACCCCTTGTTTTCTGGCCAAAAAGTCACAGAAGGGTTTGGGTTGGAAGGGACGTTAAAGCCCATCCAGTGCCCCCCCTTGCCCTGGGCAGGGACACCTCCCACCACACCAGGCTGCTCCCAGCCCCGTCCAACCTGGCCTTGAACCTCCAGGGATGGGGCAGCCACAGCTGCTCTGGGCAACCCCGGCCAGGGGCTCCCCACCCTCACAGCCAGCAATTTCTGCCCAACAGCTCATCTCAATCTCCCTCTGCCAGTGTGAAACCATCACCCCTCGTCCTGTGGCTGCACTCCCTGATCCCGAGTCCCTCCCCAGCTTTCCCGGAGCCCCTTTCAGACCCTGGCAGGGGCTGGAAGGTCTCCCCGGAGCCTTCTCTTCTCCCGGCTGAACCCCCCCAGCTCTCCCAGCCTGTCCTCCCAGCAGAGGGGCTCCAGCCCTCCCAGCATCTCCGGGGCCTCCTCCGGCCCCGCTCCAACAGCTCCGTGTCCTCCTGCTGTGGGTGGTGTTACAGCTGTAAAACAGAGGTGCTGTCCTTCAAACAGCAGTTGTGGGCCAAGAGGGTGGACGGAGGTGGCTGGGAAGGAGCTGGTAGGAATAAGCTGTAGGTGGAAGTGGAACTATTGCTCCGGTCCCCTGGGAAGAGGGGATGGGGGGGTTCAAACTCCGAAAGGCAATGGGAAGAGAAGGTGGCTGTGGCTGCAGCTCACACCCTTCCTGTTTGGAAGGGGCATCCCAAGGAAAGCGTCTGAGCTGGGGCTGGAGCACCCGCCTGCTCCACTCCCCGGGCACGGTGCCCATACGCGCTCCCCGGGCACGAGCCGTGGCGTGCTGGAGCGGGAGCCTGTGGAGAGGAGCAGGCTCCTGGGTTTGTCTGCAGGAGAGGCAGGAAGAGGAGGGACAAACACCGGCAGTTTTAGGAGGAGAATATCCATGTGCAGGAGCGCATGCATGGGTTGCAAGGACAAACTTCTGCCTTTCACAAGTCTGGAGAAAAGGTGAATCTTATAACTGCAGCGTTCACCCCAAACCAGGCGTTTCCATCCCATTCTTTTACACTCCTTGCAAAGGCACGTGGATCCATGGGATGTGCTACGGCCTCTCCCCGCCGGTGGGCTGCGCAGAGCAGACCCAGTACTTCCCAGTGACTCCACTGGGAGCACGAGCTGCGCGGGGAAGAGAAACCCCTTGTATGTGCAGCAGCATTTAGTGGTGAAACGGGAGCGGCGGCACCCGTGTAACCGCGAGGAGTATTCCATCCCTCGTACGCAGAACTGCAATTCATGGCAGACTACAAATGTTCTTAGACAGAACGCTTAAAGATTGCATTCATTCCCAGGATACGTGATTATATCTTTCAATATATCAAACAAAAATTGTATACTTAACCCAGAACTCTGCTTTTTATGTGAAATGTAAGGAATTACGAGTAATCAACTGTAGCCGGTATTATAATAACACGGTTGCCCGTCTCTTCTCGCTGTTTGATCAGACATGGGTTACCTACATTTAAATTGGTCATCTTTCTTTGCCCCAGTGTTTCTGACGTGGCTTTGGAAGCAATGTCAGATGACCTGCACCTGTTCCTATGAAACCTCTTCCCATGAAATTTGGGATGGGAAGCTGAAAGCCAGGGAAATGGAGCCGGGTGAGAGGAGCCCTGGTTTGGCTCCGTCCTGCACCTCGTTACTTGATTTCTCTTCAGGTTGTTGTCTCGGGATGCGGTGCTGCCGGAGCGCATCTTTCCCAATTGCAAGTCTAATTTGTAGCTGTAGAAGCCTGTAAAATAAACTGGTCACGAGCCTTCGTAGTCATATTTCTGACTACCTAATCCTCATCTGCTGTCAGCTGGAGGTGTCTGAGGACAACAGCCACCTCCAGAGTCTGAAAAAACTCTCTCTGAAAGATTTACTGTAATACTTTCCTGCCCCAAATAGAGGGTATTTAAATTTTTTATTAAGTTGGTCCCATTTAAAATCTAAGCGCTCCATCTGAGAGTTTATACCCGGTCCTATGGCCAGGCAGGCAGGGCGGGCCGTGGGTGTCCGTCTGTCTTCTCTTTCGACTGTCAGACACGCAGGCAGAAACTGTTCCCCCCCAGCACCCCCCAGCTCCGGTGCTGCCCACGGATCTGCCGCTATGAGAATTTTGCTCGAACGGCTACATCGGCAGCTTGCGAACACCTTAGCGCGCTACCAGCTATGTCTGTAAAAAAAAGAAAAGAAAAAGAAAAGAAATTTATTGCTTATGGTACATGAGTTACAGAAGTTTTCTCTTTGCTTTCTAGACTGATCAATGGTCAACAAGGAATTACTATTAAAAATTATAGTACAAGATCACTTCTTACTGTTACCAATGTGACAGAAGAGCATTTTGGCAACTATACATGTGTCGCTGCCAACAAGCTAGGGACGACCAATGCCAGCCTGCCTCTCAACCGTAAGTAACGCGGACATGTGGCAAATGTTCGTGGTTGTTTGTTTCCACATACATGGACTCAAAAGCCAAAAATTGAAAAAAAAAAAAAAGTTTGCTTTTTTTCCCCTGGTTTCTTCACAAGGCATACAAATACCGTTGTCTTCCTCCGTACCGGGAAATGACGCACCTGGTGGTTTATTCCGTGCTGCGGAAGGGTTTCTGCTCCGAAAGCGACGGGGCGTTTTGGGCGTACCAATGTGTTACCAGGCTGCAAAAAACCCCGCGCCTAAACCCAACCCGCCGTTGTGGTGTAGAGACAGAATTAGCAGGACAAAACCTGTCTGCTCAGAACAGCGCTGAGGGGTCGCTGGGGCACGACTGTAAAGGGAGCTGGGAAGTTTGTCAGCTCGTTCCCAGCTGCGCCGGCGCACTGGGATGTGCCACAGCCCCGCCGCGTCGCTCCTTGGCCGCCGGTACCGGCACGTCACGGAGGGCCTGGAGTTAAATCTTTTGGAAAAGGCAAACGGGCAAAGCAAAGCATGGAGATTTTTAGCATGAAGGTTGCCTAAAATGGGTCTCGGATGTCCTGCTTGAAAGATACTTTTATCTGTGCAGTTGCAGTAGTTTGCATTGGTTGAGTATCTAGCCTGTTAGTGGCACCTGAAGATGTTCTTGGCTGAACTTGGATGCTCATCTGTTTTAGTAGTGATAAAACTGAAAGACAAAACTCAGAATATATCCTACACACTTTTCTCTACGTAAAGATATTCCTTATCGAGTGGAAATGTAGGTGTTCAGTTGCTTAAATCCTAGGGTTATTGCCTTCTGGCGGTGAAACTTCCTTCTGAATATACTTCCTATATGATATGTATCATCAGGATATTCTAAATTACTGCAGGAGCGACGTAATAAGCAGAAAATTGTATGATGCCTTTGCTGCCTTTTTATTTAATATTTGAGAAATCATTAACGAAGTGGAAACAACATTACACTTACTTAAAACAGAAAATGCAAGAGGTGAAAACAAAGGAATATTATGCCCGAAGCAGATCGTATCTGCTCTGTGTTTGTAATTCAGAGCAGGTAAAATGAAGGTTTGGTTTCATTTTGAACAGAGCAGAGCTGAATCTGTCTCTGTTGCTGCCAGGATTTTATCGGCTTTAAATTTTCAAGATAGCATGTAGCCACCATCGAAAAGCACTTGGAGATGCAGAGGTTGAAAATGTCATATAAGTACCAAGTACCTTGTTACAAAACATAAAAATAGATGTTCTCCATCATGAAAGGGATGGGATGTGTGAAGCAGAACAGTCTGAGAGAAAATTCTGAAAGCGGGGTCTGATCCTGACCTCATGGAATGAAATATGGGGGTGGTGTTAGCTCAGAGGTTTCACTGAAAGACCAAGAAGAAATGTCTTACTTTATTCTGTGAGTTTTTTACCTTGTCAAAACAAGGAGAGGTTTCCAGAAGGTGGTGATCTAGATTACAGTAGGGAATGAAGATCATTTGGTGGACTTTTTCCTTGCTCATACTTTGCATTAATGTTATCCAGAAAGAGTATCACTGTGAAAAGAAAAAAAAATGAAGTCACAGGGTAGCAACTCCTGAAATACAGACTCCTTAATCCTTCAGAGAGAGCTTTCTCTTGTGAAACTCTGCATTTGACTTTGTTGGCAACGAGCGCTGAACATACGCGCTGGTGCAGGTATGTGTGTGGGAAGTGTTAGCAATTAATGGCTGGCTGCAACGTCTGGTAGTCAAATACAGGGTTACGTAGAACCTGCTCGTCGCATTACCTGACAAATGTGAAATATTACACAGTGATGTCTTATTTCAGCGTGTATTTTAAACTGTTAATTGCACTGGTGCGATACAGTCTGATACGCGGAGCAGTTGGAATAGCATCGTTAGCGCTGCCGCCGGTAACGGCCGGGATTCGGGACCCCGCCGCATGCCCACAGCGTTCCCGTGCGAAGCCACAGCGGGTGCTCACAGACACCGGGGGTTTATCAAAACCCCATCCCAGGGCACAGCCACAGCGGGAGCGCGGCAGACCCTCTGCTGTTGGTTGGGGGTTTTTTAAGAAAAATGTGTGTAGCAGAGTTAGAAAATCTGTATTTTCTTTCTTTGCACATCCACGTATAATATATAAATGACATTGTAGCTGTGCACAGCTGGGAGCCTTTCTCAGACAGAGCTAGGCATATTCTCCCTTATTGGTGTCTGCATCCTGGGCAGGCATAAAGCTCGAGGACACCAGAAAAAGGATTATTTCTTCTATGACTGAGAGGGATCTGGCTTTCTGTGATCCGTAAAAGCAGCCTCGAGCTAACAGAAAGTCATAAAGCAGGTAAAGGGATGTCAGGACAAGGTAGAAGCTGACTTTGTGTGGCTGCGACATGGACTGAGCGAAGGAGATGGCAGATGGATGCAGCTGCACCTGGCGGTGCCCACAGGGCGGATGGGGCAGGGGGAGAACTTGTGTGGGGCATGGCTGTTCACCCATGGCTAGAGGACAGCCCCACCGCTGCTGTGACCTGGGGACGCCCAGCAGAAGGTCGCCCAGAGCCACTTCTGTCCCGGGGTCAGATAACCAGGTCAGTTTGCCGAAGAACCTCACATCTGGGGAGTTATGACCATGCCAGATCCCAGGGACGTAACGAAATTTATCATATCCCTAACCGAAGACTTGTTGGCCATGGCTAAGATCTCGCTATTAATAATAAATTCAGCAGCTGTAAAATAGAAAGACTGAGCCTTGCGGGAAAAATACAGAGAAGCAGTGGTTCCAATAAATTAATAATGAATGGCAATTTGCTAATTATTCATGGCTAAGTCCTCTGTATCATCCGAATGTGTTGGTTTTTGTGGGTGAGCGTATAAAGTACGTGATCCTCCCAGAGCACCCGCAAGAGGAGTGCTTGTTGGACAGTCCCATCCTGCCATCTATGGGTCTAATTGTTGAGATGTTTAGCACCGCTTACGCTGGCTTTTCCCAGAATTTCTGGTGCTTAAGAAGAAGAAGAATGTAGTCCTTTCCTGTAAATAAAGCACGGATTTGCTGATTCATTAAACCCAGGAGCTGAGGCGTTACGGTGTGTACCCAGGGTAAGAGGTTCCATCTGCAGGGGCGAGGAGCCATCCGGGAATGGAATGGCCCTTTTTTTAATTAAGCAGATTTTGCTTTTAGATTAGTGCAATCTTAATTCAAGACAAAAGGCACTTTCCTACAAACAAATTCGCAAGGCCATTGCGAGAGGAGGGAGTTCTCATTAGCCACTGGCAGCGAGGTAGGTTTATTCCACTCTAGCAGCCAAAACTGAGATAGTCTCTTGCCGTTAAAGCAGCAACGTCCTTACTGAGATGTCTCCTGTCCTTATGCTCTCCTGGCCAGAAGCCGCAGTTGGTAGTGGATTTCCTCCTTTCTCCTGTCAAAGCTGAGTCGTGGCAGAAGGGTTTTTCTGCCTTTCATCAATGAGGATGCGGGTGGAGCCGCTGCGCTGCCCCTGCTCCCCACCGCGGGACGTGGGGTGAGATGCCACCCCCGGGAGCCCTTGGGGAGCTGCTGGACATCTTGGGCCAGGCACAGGGCTCAGCTCCGCTCCGTGGCACCTGGCTGTGTAAGCCAGGCTGGTGGGCGCATGGTTCCGTATCCTGGCTCGGTCCGGGGAGCGACGCCAGCCCCACACCTCTGCAAGCCCGTCCTCCTCTGCCCTCCCCTCCCCTCTGCCTGAGCACTTCTTAAATTTGGGTTGGGAAGTGAGTTGGGTTGGAAAAGTAAAGTTGGGTTGGAAAGTGAGTGGTTGTCAGGCATTGGAAGAGGCTGCCCAGGGAGGTGGTGGAATCGCTGTCCCTGGAGGTGTTTAAAAGCCGGGCAGACGTGGTGCTGAGGGACATGGGTTAGGGGGGGTTTGGCAGTGTAGGTTTCTGGTTGGACTCGATGATCTTGAAGGTCTCTTCCAACCCAAGTGATTCTGTGATTCTATGATCTGCATGCAGATTTGAGCTACACATCTATAGAAATGGTAACTCTACTTAAGAGAGTGTTGGTAGAGGCATTAAGCTCACTGCTACATGTGTGATCTCTGTGTCCCCTGAAGATGCATCGTCCACAAAAGCCTTGATTCGTGTAAGCCATCACCTCGCGGGAGATGACAATAACCGTTGCTTCTCTAGTAGATACGTGTGTGCTTATGCTTAAGTAAAGGAATTATTTTTTATTTTCTGAAGAGCACCTCCTATGCATTCCCTAGTGCTTTTAGGAATGCTATAACTAACTTGTCTGGGAAGTGTCACCTTTCTTAAGAAAACTTGCGATACGGAGGAAGCATCCATGTCTCTTACTACCAGCTGCCAGAGAAATCCTTTCCTTTAAACGGCGGGTGATATGATCCACAGGTGTTACTGATGTTCAGGTCTACACAGAAATCTTGGCTATATTGTCAGTAATTATCCAAAAATGTAAATAATTGTGAAGAGCTGCAGAAAAGGTCAGTAGTGACATTTGGAAGGAGAAGGAGCGTAGCAAGGTGTGTGAGAGATGTGGTAGTATTTTCTGTGCTAATTTAATTGCTGCAGCTAAACAGAACTACTTTATTGAATAAGCATCCAACTGTGAACTTATGGTTAGTGCAACATGCTTATAATCTTGTCTCAAACATTTCTACATGCCAGGAAGCACCAGACCGTGCCCCCGATTTATATGTGTTGATTGCATTGTGTCCTGGTTCCTACATAGAGATTCCTAATTAAACTGCTGTATTAATATTTTTAATACATTGGGTTTCATGTCTGAAGTAAAAAAAAAAAAAAAAATTAATATTCTTCCAAAAATTTAAATTAACTCATTGTAAATTGCACTTAATGTGTAATAATATGGCTGTTCCTCAGTGGCACCATGCGTAATTGGTGACGTGTTGGGTACGTCTACTTGGAACATCAAAGGCCCAGAGGTATCGAGGGTATCTGCAGAGTGGTGTAACAGCTTTGCTGGGACACATCTTCTAAATAAGAGGACAGGCAACCATTCTCTATGGTCTCTTCCTGCTGCGCCAAGTCATAAAAATCAAAGGAAAACTAGGGCTTAAGGGGTCGTGAGAGATCACCTCAGCCAACTGGCCCAGGGCAGGCTCATGATGCCACTCGTTGTTCCTGGAAGCTGTTGGACCTGCTCCCTCGATCCATAGTGACCCGTCGCGGTCAGGTTGTAGCTGTGGTTCTTCCCCGCATTAGCGACTCTTCCTTCCTGGTCAAACCAGGCATCTCCTTACTGCGGCTGAAGCCTGTTTCTACCCGCCACAGTCATGACGGGGAGAAGAAAGCAGGGTTTCTCAGGAGAAAGAAGAAATGAGATGTGGGCAGAGGGAGGCAAGGGCAGCGCCATGGCAAAATACTCAGATCCAAGTCCATAAAAGCCTCTGCTGAAAGGAGCAAGGGAATGATCCAAAATT
This sequence comes from Chionis minor, assembly GCA_013398295.1. Lineage (NCBI taxonomy): Eukaryota > Metazoa > Chordata > Aves > Charadriiformes > Chionidae > Chionis > Chionis minor. The sequence continues at coordinate 27,985 of VZSF01000786.1, read as the reverse complement.
AGTAACTCCATGCACCGATAAAGACGTGCATTTGCACCATGGTCATCAATAATGGTGGGGATGGGGTGGCTGAGCAGGTTTGCTGCTGAGACAGGTAACCTTCCATCACTGTTCTGCAATGGTGATTTGACATTGTCTGATGTGGCAGTCATATTCCTGAAGTGACTCTTCTTAAACCTTAAAGGCTTCTGTATGCATTTTTGCCTGCTTATCAAGCTTTATTTTCCTTTTTTTAATTTTTTTTTTTAAATTCTGCTGGTGCAGACAAGGTTTGGGCTGCTGGCCCCTCGCTGGCATTGCCCTCTGGACCTCCTGCTGGGGTTTTCCCATATTACCCAGGCTGCGCCTGGACCCGGCAAGGCTGGCGCTGCTGCAGGTGGTCCTTATTCTCAGTAATTTTCGTAGCTTTTAGTTACCGTGCCAAGACTGCTTGGGTTGTCTTCTGCTCACATAATTTGGTGTCATCATTAAACTCAGCAGTTTCACTTTATTGACTGAGGAATTGTACTTTCGTGTATTTGGATATGTGACAGGTTTCTGCTAAGGTTTAGCTCAATAGCTTTGCCTACCCTACCAAATTTGACATTTCTAGAAAGAAATTTACTCTCTAGGGAAATTCCCTTTGTGTCCACCGCTTCTGCTGTTGTCCAATTACTAAGAAATGTTTTACTATTTTATCTCTCAAATAGCAGCCTGCAAAGCAAATCAAACTTAAATTTGCATAGTTCTGCATTATGTCTCAGCCAGGAGGGCTGGTCTGCACTGAAGGAAAAAAAAAAGTTTTATATATATCTATATACATATAAAAAATTTAAATGAAAATTCCTGTACTCATTAGGAACCCATCCAAAGGCTGTAGACAGTCAAAACACGTTTATTGATTTAATAAGGTTTGGATCAAGCCCAAAGTCTCCTGTGGACATCACTGTGCAGAGAACTGGTGCTATGGACCACATTTTTCTTTGGAGGTGTCTAGTTCTGCCCCTGAGGGTGCTGCAGTCATTGACAGATCTTCTCATCCAGCTCCTGCTGAGCGTGCAGGGCGGATCTCTTCCTTCACCTCTCAGGAGGGGTGATGGACAGCGAGCAGACTTGAAGTCCATTCTGGGAACTTTCAAACCATTTGTAAAGGGGTTGTCAATGTCTGAGTCGTAATGCTTTCTTAGGGCTTCTGACCTGCTGCAAGGGACATCCAGGTCCCCACCCGTTGGGTTTCATGGTATACCCTTTATAAAGCCAAACCAGATCTTTGTGTGATGCGTTGTCCCATGTGGAAGCTCGTAACATCTTTGGTGTACCTCTTCTGTTACAGACTGAAGGTGATTTTGCTTTTTTTTTTTCCTTCTATGTGTGTTCTCTCTTCACTGGTAGGTCTTCTGGTCTAAGTCCTCGGTTTTGCTTACCATGTCCAAGTTGGCCTAATAGGACCAGCTGATCTGTCCTATACAGGAGAGGTGATCCATCATGGAAAGGACCTGTCCTGGAGATGGAGACTGGGACGGACACCCAGCTCCTGATGTGCATGTTGAAATTCAAGAAATTAGAGCATCAGGGTTGTAAATCTGGGAGCTGTTTCCTTGGGGACCTTTCTCAAAGATCAAGGTGTATTCATCCAGGGCATTTTAATTGAGTGATCGTGTTCCCAATGGAGAGCAACCTTCTGAAAACTTTCAATCATTGCCAATGAAATTCATAGGCAAACTAAAAACCTTTCTTCGCTCCCAGTTCTCGTAGAGGGTGAAATGTAGACGTACGATGCAGCTGAACAGCACGCAGCTAAAACAGAGGGTTTTCTTTATATCACAAGTATACCTGGGGGACTAATTTCATCAGGTATTGCTGAGACAAGGAGCCTGGCAGAGTTAAAAACTCAGCACCTTAAATTCTTGTACTCATACAGAATAAGATAAATGGCTAAACCCTCCATTTATGTAAGTTGTAGTAATTCTGTTAGATGTTGGGTTTGAGATCCTTCCATATGGATGCCAACTGCCGCTCCGGGTAACAATTACTGACAGTTAAGGAGAAATTTTCTCTAAATCCATTTTCCAGCTTGAGCTTTATTCTGAATTATTTGACAATAAGAGACTGAGATGGGACAAGGCAGAAATAACCCATCTGAGCAAGGCCAATAACATGTTTCTCCTTGTCATTTGGAAGAAACTTTAAAGGTCTGAGATTGTATTGGGGCGGGGGGGGGCAGAAGCAAACAAAACCCCCAGTGATTTTTGCTATGAATTCTTGCCGAAGATGCCTCTATGTTATGTTTTGCTACTTTTGTGTTTATATGCTCAAATTGTGCAATTATAACCGTAGCTAACAATGTTTAGACACATATTCTTACAGAACCGGATAAATCAGAGAGGTTGAAGCATGTCTAGAAGCATGTCTAAATGTTCATCTTAGGTATCAGTTAATTATGATGATTAAAGCATTCAAGGTCATCCATGGAACTTATTTACAGCGCGCTGATGAAGGCAGCAGCTGCTCGTGCCCCAATGAGGGCGAGGAGCACCAATGGTCAGACTTGAACTTGTGCTTCTTTTCCAAGGAGTAGAAAACCTTGAAGTAAATTAACTTTTTGGAAAAACTGAAAATCCAAAGAATATTGTGTAACAAATGGGATGAAAACTAGAATTTCTATAACGTAATGATACAAATATATTTTCCAACTCAATCTGGAACACAGACTTCAGCCTTGGCCTCAAAAATTTTGCAGAATGGAGGGGGAGATTCATAAAGGGGTGATAAGAAACAAAGGATGAAGAAATTCCCATGTGAAGAGATTAAAGATGATTACTGTCTTTCTTCTAAAGGAAGAGAGGCTTATTGAAATATTGGCTGGTCTAGAGAAGGTATATTAGGAAGTTTTCTCATAAAACAAGCCCAAGAGAGCTTTCACTTACACTAATAAGTGGCAAATTTTAAACTTAATGCAAAGCACTTCTTCATTAAAATATTAATTGCAAAACTTATTTTCATAACAAGTTGTTGAGACCAAAGCTCATGGGACTTTAAAAAAGACTTTGCTATTGATCAAGGATATCAAGAATGTTCACAAAAATCATAGAACAGATTTCAAACCCAAGACTTCAGTATTTTAGCAAATATTCCGACAGGTTGGAAAACGCCATGACAGAGATAATTTACCAAACAAATTCTACATTAGTTAGCAAAAGCAGTTGCTTGGAACTCAGCCGTGTCAGTGTGAGTTTATGAAAGGCAGACCCTGCTTGACTGACCTGTTCTCTTTCTATGACGAGGTGCCCTGCTTAGCGGACGAGGGAAAGGCTGTGGGTTTTGTCTACCGAGACTGTAGTAAAGCTTTTGACTCCATTTCCCACAGCCTTCTCCTGGAGAAACTGGCTGATCATGGCTCGGATGGGTGTAGGCTTTGCTAGGTAAAAAAACCTGGCTGGGTGGCCAGGCCCAAGGAGCTGCGGTGAATGGTGTTAAATCCAGCTGGTGGCCAGTCACAAGTGGTGTTCCCCAGGGCTCAGTGCTGGGGCCAGTCCTCTTTAATATCTTTATCAGTGACCTGGACGAGGAGATAGAGTGCACCCTCAGTCAAGTTTGCAGGTGACACCAAGTCAGGCAGGAGTGTCGACCTGCTGGAGGGCCAGATGGTCCTACAGAGGGATGTGGACAGGCTGGATCAATGGGCTGAGGCCAGTGGTGTGAGGTTCAACAAGGCCAAGTGCTGGGTCCTGCCCTTGGGTCACACCAGACCCATGGATGCTACAGGCTGGGGGCAGAGTGGCTGGGAAGCTGCTCAAGGACAAGGACCTGGGGGTGTTGGTCAACAGGGGCTGAACACGAGCCAGCGTGTGCCCAGGTGGCCAAGGGGGCCACCAGCATCCTGGCCTGTGTCAGCCATGGTGTGGCCAGCAGGACTGGGGCAGTGATGGTCCCCCTGTACCGGGCACTGGTGAGGCCCCACCTCAAATCCTGTGTCCAGTTTTGGGCCCCTCACACCAAGAAAGACATGGAGGGGCTGGAGCGTGTCCAGAGAAGGGCAGCGGAGCTGGTGAGGGCTCTGGAGCACAAGTCTCCTGAGGAGCGGCTGAGGGACCTGGGGTTGTTCCGCCTGGAGAAGAGGAGGCCGAGGGGAGACCTTCTCGCTCCCTGCAACTGCCTGAGAGGAGGGGGTAGCCGGGGGGGGTCGGTCTCTTCTCCCAAGGAACAGGCAATGGGACAAGAGGAAATGGCCTCAAATTGCCCCAGGGCAGGTTTAGGATGGATATTAGGAGAAATTTCTTCATGGAAAGGGCTGTGAAGCGCTGGCAGAGGCTGCCCAGGGCAGTGGTGGAGTCGCCATCCCTGGAGGTGTTTCCCAGCCGGGCAGACGCGGTGCTGAGGGACACGGGGCAGGGGTGGGTTGGGCAGTGCTGGGCTGATGGTTGGAATCTGTGATCGTAAAGGTCTCTTCCAACGTAAACAATTCTACAATTCTATGAAAAAGGTGTGTGCTTTTATCATGTCGAGTGTTCTCTGAATTAGAGATGGCTAAAAAAAATTAGAGATAGACATGATCTCCACAGCTTCTGTTTACATTTTCCTGAAAGCTGCTACGTGTTCCTAAGCATCTGAACAGTTTGTGAACTGAAGAAAACTAGGAAGAAAAAAAAAATCCATTTTTTTGGCTGCAAGAAAGCAAAAAATAGATTCAGAGATTTAGAAGTGAGAGCTGTCAGTGAGCCCACGCTATAAACACTAATGAACCTCCACATTGAATCACATAAGTAACGAAATACTGAGGTATTTCAATAAACATCTAAAACAGAGAACTCAGCGTTACCCTTAATTCCACGTGCAGGTTTATATGTTGAGACTTTGACTGTATGTTAAATAACAAATTGAGTATAAAATTTACTCTTCTCAGGGCTTTTCCAAACTTCAGGTGAAAAACACGGGCATCAGCTGTTTAGATATTACTTGTAATACTAGAAATACTTAGCGAAAAGGACGTATGATGCATTTTTCAGAAATGTACTTTTTTTCCCAAACGTATTATCACAAATAACAAAGCTGATGCCTTGGCTTTAAAATGTTCTACTATGAAGCATCGACAACAGTAATCTGAATTTTACTGTGCAGTAAGGTGCTGTTGCTGTTATAGACCTTCTCTTATAAATTGGCCTGTAAAAAGAGATTCAGGTTTTTAGACTACGCAGTATTTAGTTTTCATGAACTTTATTCAGAGATAAAACACAAAACTGAGAGCGCGATCATTTAAATTCTGATAATTTACGCAGTTAAAATACTATTCCAAGAGAAAGAAGAAAACATTTCATTTCAAATTATTGGGGATGTGAGGGAGAGAGCAACAAATCTCACTGTACCCACACTGTAAACTGAGGCCCACCACAACCCAGCCGCGATGTACAGCTTTTATTTATTTAGCCAATAAAACGTACATCCGGTCCTGGCCCCTTTTCTTCGCTAATGTTATTCCCGAGCTTTCCACAGTGCTGCAAATACATGGGAAAATTCCCGTCAGGCTGGAGAAATGAACTTTGGAGTAAGGATCCAACACTGTCTTATCTAAATCAATAGAGACTTTTATGTTTCTAATGCTACAATTCTACAGGTAAAGGTAGTTCTGTGCAGTTCTTCATCTTCTATACCTTTCTTCTTACCCCGGAGTTGAGTTTAAAATAGATTCCTGCTATTATTGGACCCGTAGGTTCTATAAAGTGTGTCTGTTCTAAAATAGTACTTTTCATTAATGACTAACTGCTTGACATTTTGAAGCAAAATAGCACTTTTTTTGCAAAAAGCCAAAATGCTTTCCCTGAATGCAGATTTCGAAATTAGGATGCAACGTGCAAAAAGGATTAAAGTTTCCCTGCGCTCCTTGTCATGGTGCGGGCTGAATTTCAGCATGTCACCCGTCAGACACAGGGCTCTCCGCCTAAAGAAATTCTGCAGCCGCTCCGTTTTTGCTCGCAAATGAAAGGCTTATTCTTGACCTTTCAGCGCTGAGGCTCAGCCAGCAGCCACTTGATGTGCTCCTGGGCTCTGTAAATATTGTTCCACAGCTCGGGGTGCAGCCCCAGCAGATCATCGTGTCCAGGACACGCAAGTGTCAACGCAAGTGACAAAGGTAATTTAGCTCTTTGTGGTCTCTGTCAATAGCTGTTACCAAGATACCCTAAAATCTTGCATTACTTTCGATAAAATTCCCAGCCCGGGGGCTGAAACTGTCGCTCCGCCATTTGTATGAAATTTTTTTGCCCAGGACTTTTCTTGGACATAAAAATCCTTTCTGGTGGCCCATTGGTCGTTGCCGACAGCATCACTCTGGAAGGAGGGGAGCCAGGAGGAACGCGGCGTGTCCGACCTCGTGTCCTTGCTCTGAGGCCAGCCCGAGCTGCGGCGGAGCGGGAAGGAGCTCTGCTTGGAGCTCGTTACCGCGCTGCTAACGACTCTTAATTTTTGCTCAGTTTGCGCCGGGCTTTGGGGCTGGCGCCCGGCTGTGCCGCTGCCCGTGATGGCGGAGCGGGAGGAAATTGCCCTTGAACAAGCGTTTGCGCAACAGCAGGGCCAAGGCAGAGGGTGGGTGATTTCCACACCTCCATCAACACAATAAAGCGCCGCTTGGGAATATAGCTGCTTAGCCTAAGGGATGTGTCCAGTCCAAAAATGACTGGATACGAACTCATCCTGCGTAAATCCCAGCTGAGAGAGGCGGAGAGGGGATCTCTAACCCTTAGAACAGCTGGGTGCTGCAACAGCCGTCGGTGGAGAGCAGTGGGGCCAGCGACCGAAACGATCTCCATGGTGAAGCTTAGTGAGTTTATCAAAGGGATTTGTCCTCAGTGCTAAAGAAACGAACCCAAAGCCTCAGGGCTGCTCCATACAAAAAAAACCACCCAAAAGTCAAGGACGAAGATGCAGCTCTCACGTACAATTCCCTTTCTGCTGTTCCAATGAGCACCTTGCTGCAAAGCTAAACAAAACCCAATTTCACCCAGGGATTTAGTGCTGGTTTCATTTTATTCCCCCATTTAATGAGTGGTGTATGTGGTTGGCATAGATAAAAGCCATCGTCTTGGGTCTAACCCTACCTGTTCCTAGCTACTCACACCTCGAGGTTTCCGTAAGGTGATGTTTATTGATCTGTGCTGAAGAAAAGACACCCCGTTTGTCTTTTGGCAGGTGAAGGTTTATTTCTGTTCGGCCCCTCAGGAGCAGGCGGTTTGCGGTGCGGGTTGTTCAGGCAGTGGAGGGTCGGTGTAGCCAGGGTGGGTGCAGGCACCCCCGGTGCCCAGGAGGGACTGGGAGAGGAGGGGGACCCTGGCCAGCCCGGGGTCTTCTCAGCCAGGTTTGGGTGGATTTGGTGTCCAGAAGAACGGAGAAGGTATTTCTGTCTCCGGAAATAGTATGTTTGTGGTCAGTTCTTGCATGCTAATATGATGTTTATGATATGCTAATAGTAGTTCATCTGCGCAGCAAGATTCTACGCGGCAGCAGGACACTTACCTTAACGAGTTTCTGCTGACTCTGCACAGGAGCAGCAGCAGCGGCGCCGCCTGCCCCTGACCTTGGCAGGGAGCCGTCCTCGCTCGGCGTGTAATCTTCTGGGGTGCCATCCGATGTGTAAATAACAGATGATCCAGTATTTTACATTTCCCTGCCTCGACCGGGAAAAACTTACCGGGTCTGACAACAGCTGTAACAGGCTGATACCTCTAAATCTGGAGGTATCAGCTGGAGCTAAATCTGGAGCTGGAGGTGATGAGTGAACCCTCCGAGAGGGTTTTGGGTTTTGTTTTAAATCGCTGATGTGTGTGCTTGGAGCCTCGGTTTTCTTGTCGGCTCTTTGCAGCCTTCTCTTCCTTGACCTCAGCTTTTCACAGCCCCCCAGGCAATAAATGCATTTCCTCCCCCGGAGTGTTGGCACCGTGACCTGTTCTACAGATGAGCCAGGCAGGGTTGGTCTCATGTCCCACCTGCTTTCTGACACACGTCTGTACCAAATGGCAGCCAGTTGTACCTCTCTACAAGTCATTTGTAACTGGAACAATCCACATTAGTGTTCACCATTGTATTCCTCTCTTTTTTTCTCCGACTTGTAGTGTTATGCGGCGCTCTATTTCTCTTGGAAAGTTCGAAGTCAAGTCTTGCAATGTGCTCCTTAAACTCTGGATAGAGACGTGCAGCCATAACTCCAGCCTAATTAAGTCTCCTTTTACAGAAATTGTAGACGTTTTATGAATTTCATCATGACATTGGCACATTTCACCATGTAATTTATAGAGATTTGTAATGATTCATTTGATAGGCATTGTCTGTGGATTTCAGTTCATCAGGGATCAGCAGCACTATAATTATGCAGTAATTATTAAATAACTTATTCACAAATTGCCGTGCCAGTGAAAGCAAATATCAGAGCAGTTGAACAGCATCTAGTCCTCGGCACGTGTTGCGTACGTACGAGGATTGCAGAGACGGGGCTGCTTCCTCGGAACGCCACAGTAACGTGCAGCCCAGGCAAGAGTGTTACCGAAGTGAAAAGGTGACTTTTATTGCAGGGAGAGTTGTCGGTGCCGGTATTCCCAGCAGCTGGGTCAGACTTTCACCTGGGAAAGGCCAGGGGAGGCTCAGCGGGAGGTGGTGTGGTCGGCAGCCCGGTAGCCCCGGGTCGGGGGGGTGTCTGTAAGGGCTGACGGTGGGCGGGATGGACCCCCAGTGCGCAGGTCCCGTCTGCTGCCCGCCACGGCCCCGCCATCGGCAGCGGCTCCGTCAGGCACCCGAGGCTGCTACGGACTCTTCCCCGGTGCTTGTGTCCTTACCGGTGGGCTGCCTCTCTGAGCCCAACTTAATACTCGCTCAGAAATCCTGCTCTGCTCCACTGAAATGAACTATTCACGTGGCCAAAGAGCGTGGCGCTTGAGTGATACCTTGGGCTGTGTCAGGACAGTGTAACTGGCATATTCCGCGTGTGCAGAGCTTTTTATTGTGTATTTTAGTGTGGCAAGATATCCCACAGAAAAAAAAAAAATGGGGAAAAAATATAATTACTCTTGCTGGTTACAGAGCACAAGAGGTTGCAGTGTTTCTAGCCCACAGAGCTTTTACACAACCCAGGTCAAACTTGTGCGCGTCGGAGCAAATGCCACCAGGCACGGTGATCAAGGGTCTGAAATGGTGAGGTTCAGCTGTCTGTCCTGTAGATAGATCACGTATAGCTTCTGCTGGGTGCCACAAAAAACAAGTCTACCTCTTCTTGGTGTCCGGGGGAAGCGGGGTCAGGCAGCCAGCAGGAGCGTTTTCACGTGTTGCTTGGTCGCTCCGGGAGAAGCGGAGGGACGGCTCTGTGATGGACACCAGCGTGCGCCGGGCAGCACACGGGCACGGTGTCTCCCTGGCTGGGGGGGACAGGAGGCATCTCCCACAAGATCCCCCTGCATCCGGGCTGATCTTAGTGGAGTTGTGGGTGTTTAGAAGTAGGAGAAAATGAACATATTCCCAGGAACCTGGCAAAAGCATTGGTTCAAAAAGTACCGGTGGTTGCAGGCATATGGCTATCGGCGCAGGAAGGAGGGAGTGCCGGGGCATGCGTCGTGTTGCAGCTCTAATGTATATTTTTTGTTATTTACTTCCAGAAATATAGCAACAGTTGTGCAGGTTTAAAGAATGACCTCTGAGAACAAGAATATAATTATAGGGAGTCAGAGCAATGCTAATCGTATGTTTCTGAACAGCAAAAATGCTAACAGATTTCTCGATCTACATTATTCATGAGTTTCCTATTTATACTTAGGAATGAAAGACCAAGCTAAAAGGATGCAGACTACTTTGTCACTTTTTCTTCATTTTGTTATGGTCTCGACAGCTGTAAAAATCATTGAAGCGGCAGTTTTCCCTACAAAAGTCAGAAATAGGAAATAGGAGCAAATAGTGTTTATAATACTTGAACAACTAAATAAAAACATTGTGTGTTTCATGTAACTTTTGTGATGTAGCCATAATTAAACGTTGGCAGGAAACAGGAATCCGATAGGTTTCTCCGTTTGCCTGGCCCTGGTTGTGTTGCCCGGGGCACAGGCAGGCAGCCCAGGGTGAGGGGGCACGGAGAAGGGGGCAGACTCATTAGCAGCCTCATTAGACCTTTGACATCAACAGAAGGTCCGTATTCAGCGTAGCGCCCCTGGCAAGTCAGCTGTTGCTCTGTTCTGTTCCCGTGCCCGTTTTGCGATGGGGTTATGCCACGCTGGTCTGCAAAAGCGGGGATGGAGGAGCCCCGGGCGGGGAAGGGTTGATTAAACATTCAGGGATCACTTTCCAGGAAAATCCTCACCGCTCGTCTTTCTCTTCCATCACCAGAGCCGTTCCTTGGCCTCCATTTGGTTTAACTGAAAACATGCGATTTGTTTTAAGGCTTTTCCGTTGGGAATGCCCGTGACTGGGTGCTGCGCGCTGACGGATCGTCGCGGGGCGTCGGGGCGGGCGCTCTGCCCCGCGGAGGGGCCGGGGCCAGTGCTGACCTTTAGGGATCGATGGGCAAACCATGCCGGAGAAGCTGGAAGGGCAGCTCAGGCAACACAGGCACGGGGCAGATTGCAACAGGAAGCTTTCAAAAAAATTCCCTTAATTGATCGTGATTAAAACACCTTCTTTTTGCTTTTTGGCAGATGGTCTGGCCGCGGCCACTGGTTGAGAAATTGGGACGCTGCAAGTGTGCAGGGGAAGGGAATTTCCCAAACCGCGTCCTCAATAGCTCTCTTTCTGATAAACGTTATAGGAAACAAATTGTAAACCGTGTGGAAGTTTTCATAAACACAGATCCTCAACAGTGACTGCAGATCGGTTGTGCCTTCTATTATCTTTTATTCCTGATGACACCCGGCAGTGCCTCGTGAGGGGGTTCCGGGCGCTGAGGGAAACGTGTCCCCACCCGCCGTCGGCCAAGCCCTGTCCCCGTCCCTTCTCAGGGAGCTGTGGGGGCGCCTCTGCCTTCCCAAAAGTCCTTGTTATAGTTCATAAACTGCAACCGGCGTCGCCAGGCTGCAAACTGGCTGCTTGAAAAACCTTCTTCTGCGTCGGCAAGGGTCTCGGTTTCTTTGGGAAAAAACCCTCCTTGCGTGGCCTCAGGTGGAATAAGTAGCGTGTCCCTAACTCCGGGGAGGTGGGACGGGTTTGATGTGCTCGGTGTCTCGGGGGAGGGCAGAGCTCCTCTCCCTTCCAAAAGCGACTCTTCAAATCCCGAGCGTCCCATCTCTCCCGGGGGACCCGTGGGTGCAGCCCGTGCATCCACCCCGGAGTCGCTCGGGAGGCTGCAGACAGCCCTGCGCCCGGCGTGTGCGAGGCACCCGCATTGGAACAACGTATTTCTGCCTGGTTTGGAGGTTTTTTGCCTTTCCTTGGTGTCTCTCTACGTGTCCGTTTGTTTCACGTTTTTCTCTTGGGCTTGCTGGGCGGGCGGGAGTCCCACGAGTCCCACGCGTTGCATGGGATTGATCATGGCCGCGAGCGCCAAGGTCCATTTGGAAACCTGGCAAGGTTTCCTTGTTCAAATTTATTTCTCAAATCTGAAAAAAAATCATTATTCCTTTATTCAAGTTTACTTTTGTTCCTTGAAATTTGTTGCACTTTACTTTTTCGTTGTCGAATAGTGTAGTGCTTGTAAACACTCGTGCAAAGATGTACTAGTGATGGGACTGAAAACTAGCAGGTATATTTTTGAGATACTCAAAAAGTAGACTGCGATACGAATGGGTGCTTTAACCAGAATCCCTTTGCTCAGGATAAATTTCCCCAATTAATGAATTTCCTCCAAGTACAGGCATTCCTGTGAAAAGTAAAGCCTTGAGCATATACCTACATGTTATAGATGGGAACTTGTTGTGCTGGTGGGGACGGAAACTGCTCTCTCTTACTGGCAAGAATATCAAATGCGTGACCTTTATTTTAAATATTATTTTCAACATATTGAACAGAAATATAATTTTTGCCTGTTAGTGGTTCACCCCCTCCCCAATCAAATTAATTTAAAACATTTTTTTCATGCTATAAAATAGGTCATCCTACATAACATATGATGATTCATTCTGGAACTTACTAATAAATAAACAAATAAATAAACTTTCGTAGGCTCCAGAGTTAAAACAATGTGTTATTTTAGTATCTTGCTTTGGATTTTCATAAGAAAAACAAATTCCATCAGAATTTTAAGTAAAACTTTACATTTACCCCATTACCTTTTGTGTGCCAGCTCAGAACATGCGCGGTGCTCAGGCCTGGTACTCCACAGAAATGGATTTCAGTCAGTGCTCTTATAACTTAACTTTCCTTGGATTTGTTTTGCAAGAATGCACGAAAAGGTGTCATTAACATGGTTTTCTACAGGCTTCAAAATATCTGAATATTTATTGAAAACCTCCTGCTGTCAAGCAAAACAAAATTACTGTAGGTGTAGAGCAGTGAGGATTGCTGAAGGATGGAGTGAATAAACTGCTTGGCAATTTCAGGCCTCAAACTCAGGGTTAATAATGATTTATTTTTTTTATTGTCTCATAGACATTGAGCTATTAAATACTTATCATCCTGTAATAGAAGAACAAACCATTTAAATAAAATAAACCATTACTAGGCAATCAAGGTGTAATAACTCAAACCTGTGAAGGAGCTCAAACTGCAATTGCAAAATACTAATGGTGAGTAAAAGACACAGGATAAATTAAGGTCATGTCTCTTCCCAATCCACTTACACTTTCCATCCCAAAGATTTATTATTAAACATGTTTTTCCATTTACTCAAACAGTCTCTGGCTTACCTAGGCTTAAGGACCTTCCTTTCAAAATAAATCATTAATCTTTAACGTAGCCGATAAAGCGCAGGGAAGATTAGATTAAATAAACCCGGTTAATTATCAAAGGTCACAATAGTTTTGAGGGGCTTTTTTAATGAATTAATGCGTTTGTATTTAATTGTCAGTTGCATTTTGGACCAGTTATTGATTCCTCCGATATGTGGAAAGCAAAATTTTACTGACGCAGACTGAAACGAAACAAGATGTTTGTGTTCTCCTGGTACAAAATGCTCCCGTCCCGGGGTGTAAGCGTGCCGCGCTGGTAGCACCCTGTCCTGGCACTTTCTCATGTCTAGAAATTGCCCTCTCCTTAGGTGGGATGTTGCTGATATTGAGTAAGCACCTATCCCCACCCCCCAGAAGAAAATTCCTTCTGAAGTCATGGTTTCTCTTGGCCGGCGCGTGTGAACGCCGCTCCGGAGGAGATGGGAACAGCTTGGCATACCTTGCAAATCATTGGTATTTTTCTTAAGAAAACTCACGGGATTTTAGGCTGAATATAAATAGGGAAGCTGTTTAGAGCATTGATGATTAATCTCTAGACTGCAAATTACTAGAATGAGCTGGAATAACGTTCTGAAAACCCCCTAGAATATATGCCAAACACGACGGCTTTGTCAAATTGAGGGTGTGCCTTGATTGTGTGTCTCACTTCTCAGACTTCCTAAGCAAACATTATCGAGCAGGATGGATTTCTGTGCTCTTGTGTGTGTCGTGTCCTAAAACGAGGTTTCAAGAAACGTAATTTTTTTAGCCAAAGGCTAAACCTGAGTTTGTTCCAGCAGTCATTTCGCACTTGGGATCAAAATACCTGGAAAATGGCAGAAACCAATGTTACAATGTTGAGGGCTACGGAACACAATTAAAACATCTCACAGTTTCTGATGGACGTAGTTATTGTAAAATAAGTTAGACTTTCTGTCGCCATAATAGTGAAGAATACAAAGAATTAAATTCTATCTCAGACTTGTACAGCATTACTTCTTATTCTGAAAAGCAGAATTTGAGTGTGGCATACGACTGTACTCAAAGGATATTTTTCATTTTTATAAACTAGTATCCTCTTAACAGGATCAATTGCACCAATCAAAGCAAGTTCATTTTGGACCAGCTGCGGAGTGGTAAAATAAGCTATCTTTGTAATAAAAAGTTGCATTTAGAGCTTTAACTCCAGCCTGCTGTAATGGTGCCAGTGACCGGCTGGTGCTGAGCTCAAGCTGGGAGGGAGCTCCACAGCACTGGAAAAGAGCATCATCGTTTTTATATGGCTGAAGAATTACCCTTTCTTTCTTAATGGATCAAAATGGTCTTTGCGGTGGCACTAACACCCGAAACCTTGTTCGCTGGCTCCAGTGTCGGCAGAAACGTGGTCCCGCATCCGCGGCCCAGGAATGCAGGGAGATGGCGGCTGCCGCACGCCCGGGCAGGGATGCTGGGAAGTGGGGGTGGCACTGGGAAGCCGCTGGCTGGTCCCCGCCTGAAGGTGGAGCCGTGTTGGATGGTCCTGTGTCGATGGAGGTCTGTGTTTTGTGATTTGTGGTTTTTAAAGACCTTGGTTTGCCGAGGATATCCTTACAGTCTTCATACACTGGGGGGGGGAAAAAAATATTATATTTTAAGTATTGTTAGTGTGCAATTAATTACAATATTTAGAGCAGAACTGTGCTTCAGAAGTGATACCCACAGAGATGCCTTGTTTTCTGCTGCCTTGAAGGAGATCGTTTTTTCAAGGGCAAAACCATCTCCACAGAATGCCAAGTGCCGAGTCCAGTTGCTTGACGTGTCTTGTCATTGCAAATTTATTATTAGAAAAATTAGTAAATTCGCTGTAGAAAACGCAGAGACAGAGCCAGCAGATGAAGGCTGAGGGACTTGGCAAGGTACCAGGAAGGGGAAAGTTGTCCAAAGTTCTGTGTGGTTTTTATAGAGGATGCAGGGAGAGCTGCCGTGGGGGCGCAGGGGGAGGAGGGGGGGTGGGAATCCATAACGAGCACTCTCCTCTCCTTTGTGTCTGTGCCAGCACCAGCACGGGGAAAAGAGAGCGGAGAGCGAAGGTGAACATCTGGCGCCGTCCTGTTGCGTTCCAGATTTCTCCAAGCTTCACGTTTTTTGTATCTTCGCCATTGCCTTTCCCTTCTCAGGTTTAATAAATCCTGAATAAAATTCCTACCAGTGTGCGAGCTAGGGCTCCATGGGGACTGCCACAGAGACCCCCAGCCCGGACTGCGACGGTGTTAGTGCCGTACAAATAACAAATTACCTTGTGACACCTAATTGGTTCCAGTTCCTACGTCTCCATTAAACATTGTGAGCAATTTCAGGTTTCACCAAATTTCCTTCTAGAGAAATTTTATCTTAAACTTGCAATGGGGGAAAACTTGCAGTATTTGCCAGTGCTGACTGAGATTTTGCTAGTTTTTCTCTTCCCTCCGTCCTCGGCCGGCCCCTCTGTACGAGACCGCAAGGTTTTGTGGCTGGAAGCGTCGGGCAGCAGTTGGAGACCTGCGGAACTTCCCACAGCCCGCGGCTTAATATTGAAATGGTTCGTGAGAAATTCCAAGTGCTCCTGGTAAATTCCACAGGTGAAACTGCGTTCCGGAAAATACTGGTCGTACTCTCCTTCGTGAGGCGCCGTAGCCATTCGGTCTGGCTGTGACTGCGCCGGGGTGGTGGGAGTTGCTGTGTTCTGCCCCCAGGGGCTGGTGCGCTCCGGGCCGTGAGCAGCGCGGGGGGAAATGCCGCTCCCTGCGGAACGACGAGCCAGGGAAGAAGGGCGTCGGGACTGAGGTGTGCCGGTATGAGCACTCAGGACGCCTCCGTCGCTATAAGGTCTCTGCATTTTTAAATAGAAAGATATGAAAAATACTGGGGGCAACTTGGTTGCTGGTGGCTTTGGGAGGTGGGAAGTGGGGGGTGCTCACCTGGGGGGTCAGTGTGGGTTCTACGTGAGGGCCAGGGGCTCGGTGGCTGGTTTTCCGCAGGCAACAGACTGACACAACGTGTTGTTGACTTTTGCCGAGTGCTTCGTATTCTCTTGGGGGGAAAAAAGGTTGGTTTATGCTATTAAGGCGCCGGGGCTGGGAGGACGGTGGGGTCAGTGACTCTAATCCCTCGTACCGCGGGCTGCTCCGGCGTGTAATCCCTTCCAGAAACGAATGGAGTTTGCTCCCCGGAGGAGCTGGGTTTCCTTTGCCCAGGCTGGGATGCGGAGGCGGCGGGAGGACAGCGAGGCCACAGACCCACCTCGCGTGTCTCAGTGCATCCGCGCTCGCTTTGTACCCATTTGCTCATGCTAATTGGGGCTGATTAACTACCCTGTTCCTTAGGCATACGGTAGGACATTTTCTAGGGAAATAGTTACAAGTAATTGGCGTCTAGTAAACTAATAGCCAGTTTTTATTTACTTGCTTGTTTCTCCCTGCCTCTGTCCTTTAACAGCTCCGTCCTCCCCGTGTTTTTCTGAAGCCCCGTGAAGTTGTAGCTGCGTGCGCTCCCCCTCCTTCAACACACCCAATTCTCAGTCCTGCTGTCCTCCCCCCTCCCCGTGAATTTACTGTGGGTTTGATAGTTTTATGTGCAAACGTATTTAAATCCCTCTGACCTGAGTATCCTGAGCTGGCTGAATTTCACTTGAACTTTGCTCATTTCCATGTTGTTATTCAGAATGCCATCTTTTAAGCTTTTGCTAAAGCTGAAGCAAAGGATGTTATTTTTAGGTCCATGCTTTGCCAAGGCAGGGGCTTTCCTTTCCCTGCAGGCGGCTCCGGGGCTGTAGCGCACCGTGCCGTGCCGTGGGTGCGCTGTGGCTGCCTGGCCCAGGTGCCAGGAAGGTCCCCCTTGCCCCTGCCCGGCCGGGCTTCCCAGGCATCACTTCTCTGTAGCCAATTCCCTTTCCTCCTTGTAATCCTCCTCCTTGTGCTGCGTAGCCTTTCATGGGGTGCTTTCCCATTTTGTTAAGAGGTTTTCTCTGCAAGCCTTATTCTGCCTGGGATCAGAAAGGAATTTCTAGATACTATCACTTTCCTTTTGGTAAAAGGCAACGCTAAATGTCCTTGACATTAAACTGTACCTCCTCATCCCAGCTGTCTTTAGTAGCTTATATTCTCCAAAGATTTCTCTTTTGAGGATTAAAGCTGTAGTTACAAGTCTGCGGGGTTTATTCTTCCACTTTATTTAAACTCACTCAACTGCTGATTCTCTAACAGCAGATTCTTTCCAGCAGCCGGCCCTAGCCTACGCTCGCTGCCACAAACCAAAACGGGTTGTAAAAGAACATTACGCTGTATTTCTTCCCGTGGCAATGTGGTACAGAGCACGGCACACCTGACCCTGCATTTCCCCTTCCTTCACCTCCAGGGAGTCCGGCTGCTGCCCCAGGACCTGCGTGTGCTTTTCTCCAGCTAAAAACCCACTACTTGTCTCTATCACAACCTGGCTTTGCTGATAAACAGATTTCCTTGTGTTGTCCCGAGAAGACTTTTCTCTGCCTTTCTCAAAGCGACGTTAAGCCAGGCAGTTTGCTGTCCTGCTGCTGTCAGCTCTTACTCCTCCCTGCTCCATCACGCCCCTCTTGGAGCGCTCTCCATCCCATTCCACCCCGCTCCAGCCGCGGCCGCTGCTCTGCACTGGGCTGGCTTTGTCCCCCCCAGGACTCTCCGCGTTGCTCACAGGCAGTTTGGGGATTTCTCCCTGGCTGTGTGGGGTGTCAGGCTGGGGTGACAGGAAAAACTTGAAAAACATTAGGAAAAACTTCTTTACGGAAAGGGTTCTCAGGCATTGGCACAGGCTGCCCAGGGAGGTGGTGGAATCGCCGTCCCTGGAGGTATTTAAAAGCCGGGCAGACGTGGTGCTGAGGGACATGGGTTAGGGGGGGTTTTGGCAGTGTAGGTTTATGGTTGGACTCGATGATCTTGAAGGTCTCTTCCAATCCAAGTGATTCTGTGATTCCATGATTCTATGACAGCATCGCTCACCTGCCTGCTGTTCTCAGCAGCATTTGCACTTCTTCCAGGCACTTAATCCGTCCATCAAATACTGTATTTGCCGTCCTGTCAGCATTTACTTTGATTTCTTCCTTTTCCCACAGGCAGCCACAGAGATCCCTTGAGCGTCTCCCAAGCTTCCCCCCTTTTCCTTCTCACAGCTGCCCCAGTCAGGGCTGCAGCCTTGTCCGCGGAGGGTGGCTGCCACCCCTCCTCGGGTGTAACAACCCTCCTCCCAAAGTTTCTTCGTGACCTCCACAGCGGCACCTCCAAAGTGACAGGACAGGGGCTTCTGACTCCAGACTCGCTTGTCCCAAACCATCGCTGGGACGTCCTGCTGTCCCGGGGTGACATCCCTGGCAGCATCCCCAGGCATTCACCGAACCGTCGCTGGGGTATGTGCAGAGAGAGGTGAGCCTTAAAAGGCAGTAAAAGGTACATTTGTACACACTTCAGGAAAAATTAAACTGTAGTCTTTCGGCAGCTTTTCCCAAAGGCTGCTGCTCTGTTTTGGCTGATCCTGTTCTGGCCCATCTTCCCGGAGGATTCTGGGTTCCTGGAGGGGCTGAGCTCTGCCTCCGCAGCAGGGCAGCCGCGGAAGCCCTGGTTTTTGAGCATCCCTGGAGCTTTGTGTCACGGGAGAGATGCCCACCACCAGTGACCACCTTCTCCCGTGCCCATCCGCCGGCTGCTTGAAGTCGATGGTGGGAATTTGTCCTGTTATCCCAAACTGGCAGGAGCCGTCGGTCTCTAAGTGTGGCCACAGGACGGAAGAGCAGGCGGCTCTCCCAGCTGGGCAAACGCAGCCCAGCACGTAACATTAAGTGGTTTGAAGCTAGACTACATTCAGACCTTGACAGAAATTACCAGTTTTCCGTGTGTGTTTAGCTACTAGCTAAACTAGCTGGTTTAGAGATGCTATGCCAGTATCCCTGTGCCCAGGAAGCTCCCATTTCCATCTTTTTGCTCCCAGCTTGAATTAAAGCTCTGCTTTAAAATGACGAGATGCCGCTGGCTCACGCCCGCCTCTCCGGAACAGGGGATTCCGAAGGCAACAGGGAGGATCCCGCAGGCGGCCGCTCAGCCGGCACCAAGTCTGTGGAGGGCGAGCTAGGAGGGAGTGTGGACACGTTGCGTCTCCTCTGGTTTATGAAACAAATCAAAATAGTTCTGCTCAGGGAAAATTCTCCTCTGAAGCCCCAGAAATGGCACAGAATCTCACATTTTTCCACTGTACTTTCACTTTTTTTTTCCACAGCCACCCATGAAAACTTGAGCGGTCCTGATACCGTAGGATTGGGGTCCCAGCAAAATGAAGTAGAGACACCACCACTGTTTCCTGCACATCCCTGCCTCCCTGTTACTAAGAAGTCATTAATATATTTAATTTTAATGAACCAGCCTAGCGTGCTCATAGGGAAACGAGCTGGTTTTGTTTTCTCTCTACAGACCTGAAGAATTTAATGAATACAGATTTGCAAAGAGTTTTAGAACTCAAAACTAAAAATATATCCCTCTCTCCAGTTCCTTGATCTAATAATGTATTTTAACAAATGTGATTTTTGCAAGAATAATACATGATACTACCGCCTTTGCTTCCAGCCTCAGCGATGCTACAATTCTGTGACTTCATGCTACTTAAGCACCTACAATTAAGTCTCAATGCGATGTTTCCAAAAGAGGCACAATCCTAGTAAAATCCCTGCTGGTTAGGGCATGGTATTTTGCCTTTTAATGAAAAATTGTGCTCATCGAGTATGTTAATTTACTTGATTGTTGCAAAGAATGTTGCTATTCTGCAGCAAGAGGAACCTTTTCCTTCACTGGAAGCCATAGCAACAAGAAGGATCGACTCCTAAATTCACAAGAAAAAGATCCTGTTATTTCAGGGTAGCCAGAAAAATAACTTTAGTCACCATTGTATAATGCATGTGAAGCAAAGCTGATAATTATACATGGGAAGCAGGATGATATTTCTCAGAACATAAAGATTTGGAAAAAATTAAAGACCACTAATTCAAATTATTATAAAACTGATGAAACAGCCATTAAAACACAAAATTGATGAATCCTTGATAATTCTTTGGGGTTTTTCTGAGCTTCTTGTTTTAACGCTGTTTCTTTTTCTCCTTCTAAGCCCGTGTTTGCTCTGTGTGGGAGTACAACCATATTTCATAGAGGACATATTATTTCTCAGCAGCTGGAAACACTTTGTGGTCTTGCGTTTCCCCTTTTCCTCGCTGTAAGCCCCAGCGGTGGGGCTGCCCCTGCGGCCGGCTGTGCCCGGGCAGGTGACACGTCAGCCAGGACCTTCACTGTGCTGCTTCGTCTAAGGAAGAGGAACTTTAAGGTGCTTAAGGTGTCTTAAGCAGGTTGATTCAAATCATAGAACCATAGAATGGTTTAGGTTGGAAGGGACCTTGCAGATCACCGAGTTCCAACCCCCCTGCCGTAGGCAGGGACACCTCCCACCAGACCAGGTTGCCCAAGGCCACATCCAGCCTGGCCTTGAACCCCTCCAGGGACGGGGCCTCAACAACCTCCCTGGGCAACCTGTTCCAGTGCCTCACCACCCTCAAAGTCAAAAATGTCTTCCTGATGTTTAATCTAAACCTGCCCTCTTCCAGTTTAAAGCCGTTGCCCCTCATCCTATCCCTACATGCCCTAGTAAAGCCCACAAAGGCATCGCTATGGCTATTGCAGAGTTTCCTAACCCATGCCAATGTAGCAAAGTCCGTGGTTTTTTTAAAAATTCGACATTGCTGAAATCAATTTATTTCGTTAGTCTTCCCTGTAGAATCGTTATTCCTTTAGCTCTGCGTAATTTTGCTTTATATCTGTGAGATATACTGGGAAAAAATCCCGCTTGTGCCGCAGTTAAGCAGAGGCTTCCTCTGAAGCACGAGGCAGCGCCCAGGGGAATCGATCCTCTCCCATCACTTACGTCCTTCGCCCCTAGAGAGGGGCCGCAAACCTCCATGCTAGACTTTAAATTTTACATTAGGGACTGATCAAGATGTCACAGACCCCGCGTGGATTTTAAATTTCAAATAAAACTGTAAACTCGGAGTAATACAGTTGAAACGCCCTTTTATTTTTAAAATGCGATTTGAATTTATCAGCCACAACGAGGTATTTGTCAAGATGTCAAATAAATATTTTGAAGATTGGGAGCATTCGTCTGTATTAGCAGCATCCTTAGCGTCAGTAATTTGGCAATGAAACTTCATAACTTCTGGTTTGGGAAAATATTTGCATCTTATTTCACTTTTGCATGACATTAACCTGAAAAGTAATTGTTGGGGAAAAAAAGGCAAAAATGGGAGGCGAGTGGAGAGTGCATTCAGCTATTACCTGCATATCCATTGCTGTCAACTCGCGCGCGTTTTTTTTCATTAGTTTCTTGTTATAGTCAAGATATGGTCAATGATCTTCTGAGCTTGGTAATTTTGTTAAATCTTTTTTATTAAGAGTATTGAATTGCTACGTTGGGCCGGTAGCTTGCTTCTCTGCAAGATTGATTGGGACCGGTATTTCATTTTGCACAGCGCTATTCAAAGCTAATAAAAAGGCACAGAATAATGAATTTTAAAGTAAAATTATAATGAAAAGCCACAGGTGATTTTTTCATTAGACTGAATGCTGGAGAACTGTGCTCTTCTCTTAACTTTTTCTGTTGTTCGTATTGGTTGCCCCGGGTGAAGTAAACATCTTCAAAATGTGTTTGATAAATGTTTTCTTCTGGAAAGACTTCAATAATTAAAAAGACACGCATTTGTAAAAGTTCACTAAAGCATAAAACTATTACTTAAAAACATTCCGCGTTCAAAATTGCTACCTCGACTTATATTCATCGTAAGAAACTTCCTTCGATGAAGTGAAAACCACCTTTTCCTAGGCAGGTTTCAGTGATTCCCTGGAGAAATGTTTCTGAGCTTGAGAACTCCACGGGTGGCTTTGCCAAGTTGGCCGGCAAAAATATCCGCATATTTGGAGTGTGATGGCCCCGGGGCTGTGCCGGGTGACACGTGGAGGACGTAGGTGGGCCAGGAGAGTGGCCGGGTGGGCCAGGCTGCGCGGGGACGGGTGGCCACCAGGTTGTACAGACACTGCTTGCAGCCGCGGGGACGGGTGGCCACCGGGTTGTACAGACACCGCTCGCAGCCGCGGGGTCCCTCGGCTGCGTGTTGGCCACCAGGCTGTGACGGCCAGCCCAGTCTTTAACTAAAATTGTCCTGTCTGTTGCATGACTGTTTGCTGTCTCATTCTGTATTTGTCTTCCATGTGTGATTAACTCCCAAATGTTCTCTTTTTTTTTTCCTTTTCCCTTTTTGTAGAAATTATTGAGCCTACTACCTCTAGTCCTGTCTCAAGCCCAGGTCAGTATCCACATACATTCACGCAGTATGTCTGGGTACTTTTTCGCAGGGACTCATAACCGGTGCATTGCCATGTCAATAACTGGAATTGATTACGGGCAGCTTTGTTGTGGTAGTGCTGGACTGTCTCCTTCCCGTCTTTGTGCATTCATGGGTCTGTCTTCTCTCCAGGCTTCATGCGTTGTCCTCTTCTTGAATTTCCCTCTTGAGAACCCCCCTCCCGCATCTCTGTTCTTCTCCCATTCATTCTCTGCCCCAGGGTGCTGCCGTGGGTGTACACAGGGCAATGCGGCCACGCGTGGAATTGCTGTGTTTTCTCCTCCTGCTGACCTGACCCTTCCCCGGTGTCGCTGTAAACATGGAACGTTGCTTTGAGATTTACAAATTTCTTGCTGTCTCATCGCTGGAAGACCCCTAGGACGGATCTCAGACCCCGTCGCGAGGTCCTCCTCGCTGGTTTTTAGGGTGCCAGGAGGTGTTCCCGGAGAGCTGAGGAGCCTGCCCTGCTGCTTGGCGGGCGGTAAGAGGTCTTGACCAGTCGTGGTGGTGATTCCCCATTTTCCCGGGGGTTTCCCGGTGCCGCTCCCCAGCAGGACACCCTGGGTGGAGCTGGTCAGCCTGGGGCTCGTTAGCAGGCGGCGTTGGGCCAGCCGGGTCAGCGTGCCCAAGCACCTGCGCAGGGTTTGGAGGGGTAAGTCGTGAGTGTCCCCGTGCCCTGCTCCAGCTCCCGCTGCCTGGCATCGGCCACCTCCCCCGGGTGCCGGTACGCCACCAGACCCAACGCGCTGGTGCTATTTCCATGCACATGGTGTGATAAGACATGCAGCAGTCAGGTCTCCTCCACGGAGGAGTCTGGGAAGCGTTATCAGGATCATCTGGGAGACAAAGACAAGTGGAATTTTCCTCTAGCAAAAACCTAGGCGACGTATACTTTTATTGCCAAATTAAGCTAAAAAGGTTAGAAGGACTGCGCCAGAAAGCCATAGCGATGGAGGTAACGTACTCCCCAGTTAAAAATGCAGATTAAACAGAGTTACAACAGAAAAGCTAGGCGGCAGATTGATCCACCCACCTTAAAACTTACAGGAGTAGAAAGACAAGTGTATAAATCTTCGGTGCTTTTAATTAAAGGGCTTAGGAAGGGCAATCTCCGGTGTCCTCTGCGGAGACGCTGCCTGTCTGCCTTCCCGCCTGCCCGGCTTCAGCAGCGAGTTTTCTGTCTCTTCTACGTGCAGAGGATGCACCGTGTGTGCCCTAGAGCCGAAAATTCTGCAGTTTTTCCTGCTCAGGGTAGGAAAGCGGCTGAGCAGCTCGTGCATGACCACCGCTCGTCACAAAACCCAGCAGCACCAGGAGCACGAGGGGAGGGGTGGACGTAACCTGCAAAAAGCTGATAGTGTTTGCAATAAAAGTTCCTACCCCTGTGATTTTTCACAGTTGCTTTGGACCACCCAGCAGTTGCAAATGAGCTAAGAAATTATTTTTATAGCTAACAGAAGCCGGGAAGAAGAAAAGAGTTGCGGATGATACGGCAATTGTGCAAAGTGGTGATAGGAGAACGTGGGGCTGTGTGTGGTGTAACGCTGGTCTTTGTAAGTGGTTGAAAAGTGCCCTTAGCCCGAGGCTATTCCAAGCTCTCTCCAAGGAATGATGGTTTATGCTGTACGGTTACGGCTGGAACGGGCTCTAGAAACATGTGGGGTTTAATCTCCATAGGTAAGCACTACAACGCAGAAGCGCAGTCTTCTCTCATTTTAAAAAACTGGTGTGCAAGTAATATGGCTTTGAGAGGTGTTTGAATTCTTGCTGTCTGCAGAAATTTATGACAAATGAGCAAAATCAGACGTGTTTTTTGGGAGCAGGATGGAGATAGCAGAAATGAACAGTGTCCTTCTATAATGATCCCTGCCTTAATTCTGAGAGCACGGTGTTAAACAGAGAGGTCTTTTTCCAAAGTACAGTATGAAATTGAGAATATGGAAACCTTTGAACACAACAGAGGAAAAATTTAGAAGAAGCTAAAGTTGCAACAGATGAAGCTACATGAGCTAATCCAACTTTAAATGACTGAGGGAAGGACTCTGAGGTCAGTTTGCAGATGAAAAACAACATCTGCTCCCCTGAAAGACAACAGGAAGGGGTTTTTTTTAAAGAAAAGCTCTCAAAATGGATAAAAATTTAGGATGGAGTTCTTCCTCCCGGAAAGCAGCACTGCTGTCAGCAGCGGCATTGCCATTGAAATGTTCTGTTTGCCCTACGTAATTAAATAATGCTGTGCTAGTCCCTCTCCTTTCCTAATTTTAGTCTGGTAAATAGCTAGATAATACCATCACTATTGCTACGAAGTTATACAGCTGCAGAGGCAATTAAAAAGTTTCCAGAGTGTCAGAAGCCGAGTCCCTCATGTGCTGCAGCATCAGCAGAGAAGACGGTAGGTTGGGCTGGGAGGTAGTGGCAGAAAACCCAGTTTATTTGTCTGTAGCTGCTTATGGCAGTGCAATAAGATTTGTGACTCTGTTTAAAGTCAGCGCAGGAGGTTTTAGTCAGCAGCGTCCGTTGGATCTGTGTCCGTCTGTCCTGCTTTCCCTCGTGCAGTGACAGGAATACAAAACATGGATAAAGCCGGAGAAACTCGTTTTTCCTCACGTCTTGTATCAGTGAGAACACAGAGCCTCAGCCTACTTCTTACTTAATCTCGGCTTTGCAGCTTGCTGGTTAATTACTACTGTCATTTACAACTTCACTTCATTGCTTCAGTGCATGTTTTTCCTGGAGAAGTTTTTGCTGCCGGAAGGAGACGGATCCTTCCCCAGGGTTTCAATATTGAGCCAAAGGTTCTGAAAAAACCCCAAACTGAGTCAGTATGTATCTGCAGATAGATGAGGGGGGAATTGCAGGCCGAGGGTCTCCCATAAATCAAGGTAAATCACTGACGGGGTGCTCAACCATATCATCGCTGGTAGAGTTTTCCAGGATCTTTCTTAAAGCCCAAACTAGGAAGTTACTTTTTGTAGAAAGCGAAGAATCTGTAGCACTCCGGAAGATCTTGAAACCACCTCCTGTTGAGATTTTAGTCCAACACTGAATACACAGTGGTTATTTCATTCTCAGAACATCTTTGAAAAATATTTTCCATTGTTATTCGTGTGCACGAGTATATACAGGTGTATTTTTCTATGTGGAAGGAGTAGTGGGAAAGGAAAATGTCACTGGCATCTTAAGATGCTTAAACCTGGAGTTGCTACTGCTTCTGACCCCTACAGGTCACTTCTGAGCAAACGTTGTCAGCATCGAAATTGGTACAGAAAAAGACCTTTCGTCCACCAATTTTCCTTCTCATATCCCGTATAACTGTTTTGACCTTCTATTGTTAAGAATTGTTCATAAGCTGCACATGTAAAATCTCAGCTCAGAAGTTTTGTGACATTTTCTAGATGTTCCCAAGCCGTGTGGCGACACACCCGAAGTGTCTTTCACTGATTACCTATCAAAAACATTGCGATCTGAAAAAAAAGTCCTTAAGGGTTCCTTACAGTTCCAAGCAATAGGTGACAAACCATTTAAAACATTTACAACTAATGCAAACCCAAGACTGCGTTTGAGAGGCACAGTGACATACCTGTGCATTCCCCTGCTGGAGCCCCGTTTCCCATTGGGAATTTCCTTTCTCAATTTTAAGCAACAACCCGTAAAGCATGTAGAATTAGCTGCAAAAGTTAAAAAATCGGGGCCATGGTTGGTGTCTATTTTGCCAGCCCTTGCCAGAAGCTGTAGTTACTTACAAATCTTTCATCCCTTGGCGTAATTAGTTCACAGGTGGTGTCTTGAAAAGCCTTTGAAGATGCTGCTGAATTCTTAATGCTGACTAAATAAGTAACAGTGACAGGTTGGAGAGAATAACTGAGGAATCTTCTTAATTAATGGTTTCATGTGTTATAAGGCACTTTTATAAAAGTTAGAATTGGAGAGAGAAGGACTTCTTTAATTTTCTCAGGAAGAAAAGCCTATGTTTAAACGAGCACTCTGGGCAGGTTGGACAACTCCTTGAACTTCAGTTACTTCTCCCTGATGTGCTTTACTGCGTATCCAGTATGTTTTAATGCGCTAGAGTACCAAATAATGCCCAACCTCAAGCAGACTCTATTTGTTTCATGCAAAACATGTCAACCCCCCCTTTCCTTCTCTTCTCATGCAGCTGCAATTCCTGTTTTACTCAAGAAACGATCTGTGTAAGGAAAATCTATGGGGTTGGATGCTGAATCTCTGAATTTATGGCATTCTTTCTTGCCATTAATTTTGTCTTTCTGTGATGAAAGCACTACGTATATTGAATTAGGGATTTGTGTGTGTGGGCAGGAGGCACGTTGGTACTGCAAATACTGGAGCAGAGATGAAGCCTGAGGCAGGAAAGATTAGCCTTGAGAAGCAGCCGGCCGTTCATCTTCACCAGCCAACACTCAAAATATTTTCTTTCTCTTCCCAGTTTGTGGAATTTCTTCCAAAAACTGAAGTGTGAAAAGACCTAGGCTATCAGCTCCTGGATCATTGCGAGTTGAACTTCTAAAGTGCATTAGAAACAGACGCCTGTTTGTTCAAGGAGCTTTTGGCTCTCGGCGGCCACTTCCCTGTCTCCCAAGCAATCCCACCCTGGGGAGGGAGGCAGGGTCTCCTACACTGCCCTCCATCTCCTTCATCTGCTGGCCGAATCCCCCTCCAACCCCCAGTAGAAGAACACCATAGGTCCTTCTGTCCCAGCTGACAGACATAAAAACATATCTAAGGTTCCTAAGACTTGCGATGAGTAGGGAAGCATCGAACAGGTAAAGTCTCTAAAGCAAAAAAAATAGATCAATGTATCAATCTTATTTGTTGATCATTTAAAAGTGTTGCGTTCATAACGTACTATGGACCTTTCTGTTGCATTTCAGAACTCCAGGCAGATGTCCAGGTTATATATCCTTCTCTGCCAAAAAAATTAGTTTCTATATTCCCCCGGCTTTATGCATCCGCACACTTCGCCCCGCGGGTGATGTGCTGCTGCAGGAACGCGCAGCGGAGCACGGCAGGAGCTGAAAGCGGGGCCGCGCAGCGTCGTGTACCAGCCGCACTATGGGAAATAGCTGCAGTATTCTGTGCATCCGCTGTTACAAACAAGTGAACTTGACGTTTCTAAGTCATTCCGTGAAAGCGGCATCCTCCAAGTCAAATCTGTGGAACTGGGTAAATATTTCTGTTTAGGTGAAATGTGTCTTTCAACTAACTCGCAGTGTGTGCTCAGTGACATTCTGCAGTTTTTAAAGACTGCATCATTTCAGAAGGCTGTTTGAACACGGCAAATCACAACTATATTATTCACTGCTTGCTGAAAAGATGCATCGTTTAATATCAAAAGAGCTACTTTCTGTCAGCTAAAAAACAGGATTAGAAATAGGTCATTTTTAGTCCATTGATTCCTCCTCTCTAAACCAATATGTAAAATGCAAGACTATTTTTTCTGACATTGTGTTGCCTACATGCCTTCTGTCATGGGGGATTTCAATGTTAAGGCGTTTTTCCCCAAATCTGAGAAGCCGCTTCAGAGGAAAAGCTGCTCTGACGCTCAGGGCTTCGTTTAACCGACGGCGTGCAGCGTTTCACACGGCGGCCAGAGCGCCCCAGTATTTCACAGTAGAACACATGGAGCAGTTTGCTGAAATTCCACATTTTAACCAGGAAGCGCTCTTGAGAAATGCCGGGAGAGCAGTGTAGGGACGTCTGTGAAATAATTCCTGTAGGCTGTGGAAAGGTTAGGGGATACGGAAGGCGG
>VZSF01000783.1:101359-127234 GCA_013398295.1 Chionis minor | reverse complement strand
TTCGGTGGGGGAGGCGGCGGGTTGCCCTCAGGGGAGCTGCGCCCGCCCGGGTGGGTTTAGCTCCCTGCGGGCAAAGGCCGGAGGGGGCATCACCGCGGCCACGTTCCCTGCTGACAGAGCTCTAAACCTCGGTTTTGGCGAGGCTTGGTGGTTAGTTTGCTTTTTTCCCTTCAGGGGAGACGTTAAGCAATGGGCTCAGGCAAGCAGGAACAGGCGAACGTCCCCCCTATCCACCACCACCACCCCCATGGTGGTGTGTTGGCCCAGAGTGGCAAATTGCCTCAGAAAATGCGGGGGGGCCGTTTGCAAGATTTCACAGGCGTTTCACAAGGTTTCAACCCTGTTGGCGTCAGAAGCGAAACCCTGCTGACAGCGAACCCAAATCTGGTCATTAACAGCCCGCTCCCCACCGCTAAGCAGCAAATTCAGAAGCGCAACCATATTGGAGATCAGTTATTCCAGAAACAGGCAAAATCTGCAGTTGTTAGTTAGGCAAAATGGCAGTTGATTTGTCCCATACTGTGCACAGTACTTACAGGCGCCTCAACTAAGCTGAAAAAAGTCATCCTGTTTCTGAAATCTGTTATGAAAAGTGTGTGTGCATCTGGTGATTACAGAATCACAGAGTCACCAGGGTTGGAAGGGACCTCTGGAGATCATCTGGTCCAACCCCCCTGCCACAGCAGGGCCACCTATGGCAGGTTGCACAGGATGGCGTCCAGGTGGATCTGGAATGTCTCCAGAGTTGGCGACTCCACCACCTCTCTGGGCAGCCTGTGCCAGTGCTCTGCCACCCTCAGAGTAAAGAAGTTCCTCCTCATGTTGAGATGGAACTTGCTATGTTCAAGTTTGTACCCATTGCCCCTTGTCCTGTCACTGGGCACCACTGAAAACAGATTGGCCCCCTCCTCCTGGCACCCTTCCTTTAATTATTTATAAGCATTGATGAGATCCCCCCTCAGCCTTCTCTTCTCCAGACTAAAAAGACCCAAATCCCTCAGCCTTTCCTCATAAGAAAGATGCTCCAGCCCCCTGATCATCTTTGTAGCCCTTTGCTGTACCCTCTCCAGCAGTTCCCTGTCCTTCTCAAACTGGGGAGCCCAGAACTGGACACAGTACTGGAGTTGTGGCCTCACCAGGGCAGAGCAGAGGGGGAGGATGACCTTCCTTGACCTGCTGGCCAGACTTTTTTTAATGCACCCCAGGATGCCATTGGCCTTCTTGGCCACAAGCCACATTGCTGGCTCACGGTCATCCTGTTGTCCACCAGGACTCCCAGGTCCCTCTCTGCACAGCTGCTTCCCAGCAGGTCAGCCCCCAACCTGTGCTGGTGCATGGGGTTGTTGCATTGGGGTGGTAATTTCCTACTGACTTCTGTATTGTTTCAACATATATATATACACACACATATATCTCTCTGTATTTCAAAAGGAAGAATTATCCTTTAAAACGCAGTTAAATGCAGATTAGCAAAGAATTTTCCATTAATATATATAAGGGTGTTGCAGTGCCACCATCACAAAAATTCAAAGAAAATACACTGAAAAATGTTTCCTAACTATATGAGGAAAATGGTCTTCAGTACATGTTATAGAAAGACTGTTTTAACAACTGCTAGTGAAAGCTGAGAGAGGAAGAAAGATGTAATGGACAAAATGTAGCTCTTGCGAGGCCAAAGAAAAATCTGTTTCTTGAAGCACTTGAGACAATGACTTGAAAAAACACATGAACTCCAGATATTCAAATGCTTATCACTGAGGCTGCTGGTGGAATCTCACTTCAGCTTTAATTTCCATGATTTCATGTCATTAGTAATGAATCGGGGCAGACAGCCCCTTCAGATGTATTTATCCCTCCTTAAAAAGAAAGTAAAATGGACATGGATTGACATAAAATCCCACGCAACAGGGATTTTATGCCAAATTTATAGAAGCGAAAGTGGTAGTAACGTTGAAAGTACTCAAGAATACTGCAGAAATGTGGTGTGTGAAGATTCTTCTTCCTTGAAATTTGCTAAGCTTTAACTGCTATTTTGATCCTCTTTTCTGGAATCAAGAGCCCCTCTGGGAAGTGTAGCATGCCACATTTCTGATCTTCAGTGAATATTGCTAATTCCACACCTAAATAAGGCAAACTGAGCTAAACCAGAGACGGTTAAAAGGTGACATTGTACATTCATTGTACTGTTTACATACCATTCGTTCCTGTTATTACTGAAGACTTCACATGAACACAGTCAGCGAGACAGATCTTGAACAGGTACAGTATTTTCAGTGAACCCTCGACAGTTTACAAAAATAGTGTCAGTTTACAGCTGAGCTCCAGCCTTGGCTGAGGACACTACAGTCTCTTATAAACCAAATTAAAAATAATTGAGGTTGTGTTTGTCTTCTTGATTGTTTCTTGGGTGAGAACAAATTACCTGAGCAACGTTTTATAAAAAAAGCACTACAAAAATATTCAATTACCTTATACCCAGTGATTTTTCTTTAAACATGCCTAAAATAGCAAATGTGAAGTTCTCTTACTTGTTTCAGATATATTTTGGCTTAGAGCTGAACCGTTCCTAGTGCATAAGGAACTTGAGGAAAGCAAAAAGAAAACCAGGCTCTTAGAAACCTCATGTTAAAAATCCTACTAAAAATGACACTTCAAGATTTTATGTCTCTCAGTTTCCAGTCCTTGAGGTCTTTGGTCATAAAACGCTTAGACTGGTTTTTTAAAATTCTGTTACAATAACTCCATCACAAACATAAAGAAGATCCTTTAGTTGGTCAAAGAATTTCTTTGTCCTTCTGCTGTTAGCTAAATCATTATTTGTCCAGAAGAGATTTTGCTCAAAACCTAAAGAAAACAGGTCCTATTTATGAATTTCTGCCAAATGCTATAGGGTCCAGAGGACAGTCCCCTTGGAATACTGCTTTCTACTAGGCTGTCACACTTCATGAAATTTCCATGATGTCAACACTGGGAAAGAAATACACAGAAAGTTCCCATGCGTTCAAAACAGTAACTAAACTGGAAGTATTAGCCGATCACCCAAAAAAAAATCAGGGAAGCTATTATGCTGCTTCAGTACATGGTTCTTCATGTGCCTTTAAAAGAAATACTTCAGATTTTATTTAGGGCAAGACAAGAGGATATTTTTTACAAAGAGAAGTCTAATGGCAAAGCTCTTCATATTTATAATTTTCTGAAGTAAGAGTTAGCTCATAGCAAGTAATGCTTCTTTAATGCGTAGCACAGAGACTTATGAGCATGGAAACTATTGAAGCCTTCTGGATTGGTATTGTTTGCTTGGATTCTCCAGTGTCTAATAAACTACAAATTGTGAAGCTTTTTTCTGTGACAGGGCATCCACAACAGCTTTCTAATATGAATTCTGTAGACTTAAAAAAAGTGTCCATGATACCGCCTTTCCATCAACAGCAGAGGAGGGGGATGGAAGTACCAATAACTCTAATAATCTCTCTTTCCTCTGCTTAACTGTCTATTTTAATTTGATATACAGAAACTTAATATCTGTCAGATAGCTCTGGTTTGTCAAATGTGCTTGAAATTGGCCAGCTGGTTCAAAATCTATTAGAAGAGCGTGGATTGACAGACATATGTCTGTGTGAATACTACCGTATGATCTCATAAGCCCTTCATCAGGAAACACGACTCAAAGAGGAGTAGATATTAAGGACACCCATCCAGCACATAGCTGCAAGTGTCTTTAATTTACACTACATGAGTAGCCTGGTCAAGTGGAATAGCATTAGGCATGTGTGTAACTTTATAGGTGATAATTGCCTGATACTAGATAGCAGGAAACTTTATCACTGAAAAATCAATGAGTTAAAGTAATGTCTTTCTGTATGCTGCTGTAACATTTAAAATTACTCAGATGAGCACTGAGCGGAGGAACGTATGTGTGGATGCGCTTTGACACATACTCGTTTAATTCTGTGTGGTATCATTTAACTTGGGCTACTCCGATGAGCAAATTGTTCCTGCATAAATTTATTTACAAGGCAGAAAATAGGTAAATCAGCTGGCACTGATCTCGGAGGACGGATTTCTGAAGATAACTGGTGGCTTGTCAGTGCCTTGGGTAGGCATCTTACCACTTGGTCTTGCTTTCTCAGCATGTTACTTGATTGTAATGGCATTCTGTAGTTTGTTCCTGTCTGCTTAGCTTAGCTCTTTCTCAGCTTTGCTCCAGGCCTGTCTGCTCCTTAGCATAGACTCAGACTTCCTTAGTTTCCTTCCCTTTGCTCCTTGAGCCCTTCTGTCCATGTTTCCCTTTTTCTTCTGCTCTTTGCTTGGTATACTGCTTAACTTCTCCAGGGTCTGGTTTGCCTTGTTTTTAAGCCGAGTTCTTGCCTCGTCCTCAGCACTGGTTATGACTGTCTGCCCAATCAATATCCCTCCCTAATGACAGCATTAATGTCAAGGGCAGAATAGAGGTTTGTCTAAGAACAAAATTCGCAGATACGCAAATATCCATCTATAAAACTGAAGTTGTACTAGTTGGCTCAGGAATAACCTGTCTGGTAAATGCATGTTTGTAACAGGATCCAGCATGCTCAAGACCATGAGGTAGAAGTGCCCTTCTTTCCTTTGAAATAAAGACATCAAAAGACACCAACTTCTTCCAGTTTGTAAAGCTTGGTTTTACTTGAACATGAAAACAACAGTCTGGAAGAAGGCAGCACTTCAAATAAATAAAATCCAGAAGATGAAGAGATTAAAATCATAGTCTTGAAAACACTATGGCTTAACAGGCTCTTGGCAAATAGCCTTCCCTGCTTCCTAATTCAGCAGCTTTCCATGGCTCCCTGAATTGAAATAACACCTCAGCAGATTTTTTTTTTCTGGGACTCTATGGCAATTTTCCTTTCCTCCACCATTTCAGAGGCTTTGCTGCAGATCTGCCCTCCTCTCCCCTCAACAAGCTCTTAATTTGAGCCCAAGATGGATAAATCCCCGAGCAATGTGGTCTGACTTCCCAGCTGGTCCCTTCCAACCTGAGTAACCCTCTAAGCCCATGTTTCTACCTCTCTTCTCTGTCTCCTGTCCTGGCCATCGGTGTCCCTCTAGAAGCTCCTTTGGGTCACCCTTTGGCTGGGGGGCACTCTCCTCTTTCTTCCTTAACTAGAGGACAGCCGCAGCACCGATGAGACAAACGGCCTTCCTCTTACAGGCAGCAAAGCTCTTCTTAACAAAACACACAATATATATAATTCATACACAGAACATTTTGAGAAACAACCAAAGAGTTATAACATCCATCACAATGTGTTTCAATGCTTCTCTGTGAAGATGAATATGGATGTAAGTACAGATGAGCATGGATTCTTCAAAGTCAGGGCATCTGGAACAAGAAAAAGAATGGAGAAAAAGAATAATACACATTAAAAATATGAGAATAATATACCATATAGCAGCTGTAAAAATGAAAAATGAGGAGATTCAAATTTGCTGTTCATACTAAGTGAAAAAGAACAACTCAGGTTTTTCAGTATTTATTTATTTTTTTAAAGAGCATAAAGGTGCACAAAAATCTGCATGTCAAACAAATGATGTGAGAACCAAATTCAGCTGGAAAAATATGTCCTTGATATGAAAATTAATATGTTAGGGATAACAAAACTGGTGCGTCCAATAATCAGAAACAGATGAATCTGGCTCTGTGTTTTCTGGGTCAACAGTCTTGAGATGTGCTACACAAGCCAGGAGATGAGAATCCTTAGTAGGGGTGCACATCAGCTCATTAGGAGTTAACTCTCTGTTAGGACAGTCTGGAAATCACATCCATTCCAGAAAATATGCACAGCCAGTGAGAGATGGAAGGTTGCTACCAGAGCCAGTCACTGAAAGTATTTAAGCAGACAGTATAACTGTGAATTTCTTAGAAGCAAGCAAGAAAATGTCATGTGGTCGGTGAGCCATGTGTCATAGAGCTCGGGAAAAAAGAATACTCTATGGATTTGAAAAAGCAATGCTCTTTAAAGCGACTCCCAAGGTGAACCCAGTTAGAGAACCGGAAAAATATGGAGTTGGATTGTTTTACCCCTGCCATAGAATGATTTTCTTTGCTGTTTATGCTGGGAGTCTTCCCAGTGCCTGTTCTTCCTTGTCTTATTCCCCTCTCCGTAGATCTGGATTTCAGTTCAGAAAGATCTTGCCTACACTAAAAGACACAATTTGAAAAATCGTCTCTGTTGTTTTCTGGTGGCTTTTCTTCAATATATGGTGCCTGATGTTATAATGGGAATCACAGAGTTTTCGCCAGACATTCTCTTATCCCATGAGGAGGCGTTCAGCATTTGTAACTGCTCCAGGAACAAGAAAAGGCACAGTGATCTTCAGAGTCCTGTTTATTATAGTCCGCGCTTCCTTTTCAGGCACAGCGGGGGATTTTACATGAGCAAAGAGCACACTTTAGTAGTATCTGTGATGTGCCAGTAACACTGCTAGTTATCAAGGTTGCGTGACACTTCTTATCATAAAGCCCTGCTGCCGCAGGGAAATACGAGGGAGATCTCATCACTAGGCAGTAGCTGCTTTGGAGAACTGGAGTCAGTCTCCACTGCCGAGCCCCTGTGTGGCAAGTCCTTTAATCACATTTTCCCCAGGCGGTTATTTTGTTCTCTGTTCTCGTTGTCCAGCTTGAGATCTCACAGGCTGATTTGCAGAAATGTTTCAACATGCACAACTGTATCTGAAGCTACTGGGAACTACCCTTTGAAAATCCAAAACGTTACCCATTGTGAACTACTCTGATGGATCAGCCCGAGGTCTCAGATACTGCTATCGTGCAGCCTGAGTTTCCCAGCTGTAAGGTGGAGATGATAAAACTCCAAGTGTTGTGGAGAGGAATGTTTGTGAAATGCGTGTGTGCTATGAGAGCCACAGAACAGGCCAGCAGGAAATGTATGGCTGTTCTCACAGCTGAGACTCCATAGTGGAAAGTAAATAGACCACACACTGAATGAAGATAAAAGAAGATACTAAAGAGCTCCGTCTTTGCACATAATGAAGCAAGGGTCAAGGGGAAAAATGTGTATGATTAGAACTAAAACCAGCATCGTAATTTAATAAGGGATTAAAAATTCACAGACATCTTTAACTCTGACACTTCCTTATTTTTCTGTGCTTGGTAAATTATCTCTTGGGGCAGTTTTTCTTTGGGGAGGTCAGGGTAAATATGAAATCAGTTCCCAGAAAAGACTCCCTTGCTAGCTAAGGTGAATGTGCTGCTTTGCACATGGTTGCTCTGCGCTGCAGAGCTGCCTGTCACACTCTGTTGTTCCATCTAATTACACATACCCGTATGGGATTGTCTTCTGCAATAGAGGTCCTGGGTCTGAAACGTGTGACAATCAAAGCTCAACTCTGATTAAGAATTAGTAGAAAATTTACTAGAGGTGATGAAGCAAAAGCTGGTGTTGCAAAGCATTAGAAGAGCTCCTAAGTGATCCATTTCCTTGTGGCCTTACAGGGAGGGGAGAAGTATTCTCCTTTTTCCTGTTTCACCTTCTTCCTTTTTCTCCTTATCCTTCTCTTTACCTCTACTTTTTTATTTTTCCTCTTCTAAATATCCTCGGCAGCTAACTTGTTTTTCCTCCTAAGTTTCTGTCCCTTTTTCAGATTCTTTTCTGCATTCAGATTGTCATCCAGGAGACAAATAAAGAAGTGTCTGAGGTGACAGCTGTGTCTGGATCACTTACACCAAAGTCTTCTGATGACAAAGCCTGGAGCTACGATGCGTGAGATACCTTAACACAAATGGTGTTCCCTTCTCCTTGAATCTGAAAGCCCCCCCCGGGGCTGGCTCACAGTTCCCATCAAAATTGCTGCTGAAACTGTCATTGGAGGCTCGAGTGTGATACAGGAGAAAGCAGGACACAGAAATGACAGAGATGAGTGGAAATTTAAAGACGTTAAGAACAGGTAAGATATAAGAGCATTTAAAAATCCGGAGAATGATGGAGGGATGCTGAGGCTTGAAAAAGAACACAAGGGATATGAAGACATCTGAACTATATATTACTTTGCTATTATTATAAAGCCTGGCAGGAAGTGTGGAGTGGAGACGCTTCAGACTGAAGTTCTTCAGAGAAGGAAAGAAAAGTAAGTTGTCTGGCTGCAGTTTTCTTCATTCTAATAGAGTTCTTTTTTCATATTAGAAGACACAGGTTTTTACCATAACTTTTTAACACTAAAGTGTGATAATTTGATCTGTATTGGACAAAGGTACATGCCTGCCAAGATACTTATCTAAACAGAAAAATATAAAAAGCTTGGAAATTCTTTATGAGAAGGATGCCTCTCAAAGCATCATTTATTTTACTGAATATCTGAAATTGCCAAGTGACAGGTTTTAATTGCTTTGAACTTATGAGCGGAGGAAGTGAATAGACTTAGGTATCTAAGTCAAAACTGTTTTTCTCACCAGAATGATGAGTGAGACCAGCGTCACTGCTGTATTTTTCCTTCACATTGCAATCAGTCTCACATTTCTTCATGTGAGAAAATAGGCTAATTTCACGAGAGTCAGCAAGTAACTAGATTTCATTTAAGTCAGAATCAGAAATGAGCTTTCATAGGACACAGGATGACTGTGACTTCCTCATCAATTTTTTTCTACTTCCTGTATATTATCTGAAGTAGATTCTTGTGCCCTAAATCTGAGCCATCTCTGTGCTAGTTTTCTGTAGGTAGCACTCAGCATAGGCTCTGATTTTTCCTTGGAGCCTCTAGCCACTTGCTGCAAGACAAACAGCAGTACTTCATAAATATATACAGCCGAATCATTGTACAGCTTCCTCTGAGCACAAAACGTCATTATTTTCATAAGTTCTTGTAATTCTCAAGTATTTTGAATTTTAAGTTGGTAGATGACAATGCATGGCATGTATTTGATAAAATTCCACCACAAAGAGTCTCTTTGTAATACCTTTCATGAATGTAGCCCATTTTTCAAGTGGGTGAATTGGCTGCTCGTCATGTAAACAATGTGTTACTGAAATGTTGATGCATTACTCCTGTGGACCAAACACCCTGGGGAGGGAGGGTGCGGGATTTGCAATGCAGACATCGGCGCGCAGAACTGGACTGCCACTCAGTGGTGCTGGAGATCATCAGTACTTGTGCCACTACCCGTTGGCGCTGACATGGCTGAACACCGCTACATAATCAACCAGATAAGATAAACTGGTCACAAACAGGGGTGCAGAAATGCTATACAACTTTAGTATAACATCCGAGCAACGCCAGAGTGATTATAAATAGACTTTGCAAGTGATTCTGAAAAACAGAATAGGAACCCAAATGCTATAAAGCTCAATTTCATCTGACACTAAAACACCATTATCAAGGAGAATTGTCTGTTCTCATCAATCACATCAGTGACTTGGACACTTACCTACTGCTATTCATCCATGATTTTCCATGAAAGATGTTAAAATGACATTGCAGTCCTGGTGGATTGTTTATCAAAGAGCTCTTGCTTCAGTACTACAGCATTGGGATGCTTTTGATAGCTATGACATGCTATGCAGTTTAAATCATCTTCTCTGTTTGCATCACATGAGTATGTATCAAGTCTTCTTTTTCGGGATCAAAGGATATCTTACTGCACGTAAGAAGCTCATTAAATCTGTATTTGTAAATAAAGCATTTGTTCCACAGCACCAGGTGTCCTTGAACCACTACAATGAACAGCTCTGCAGGACGTGTCCTAAATGTACTCAAGGCTCCACTGAACGATGAAAATGTGACTTGTCTGTTAAGTGTCCTGGGAACAACTTGTTATGGCCTATAAAGCAGTAGAAAAAGTGCACACAATGGTATTTCCAGAACTGAAACACAAATCTAATTAGACTCCCGTCAAATGGCTTATTTGAGACTGAAAAATTGCTGGACTGATTACAAACTTTGCTTTATAGATTAATAGGCTAGTTTAATAACCATAGTTCTCATTGTGCATGAACTACTGCTTTATGCACTTTGTTGTACAAATATTAATTGTTTTGGCTTTTGGCTTTTATGTAATATATGTCTATATTGCTGCTACTTTTGCAAATGAAACCTGCCTCAGGTAACCTTCTTAGCCTGTGATTTCTTTTCCTTTTTTTTCTTTTTTTTAATGAATGAAGAAGAAGTCAATCTGTTTTCCAAGTTAGAATTCATTTTCAGCTTTATCAGCAGCTAAATGCCTAGACTGGTATTCATAATTATTGAAAAACATTTAATTCAGTCCAGTAAGACTTCAAAAATGGAAGCAGAACAAATTATACACAACAGCAGTATTTTATACACAAAACTGATTAAACTAAAATACTACTAAACCTTCGTCTAGGGACATCTTACATTTGTAAGGAGCTATTGGATCTGGGAGGCGAGCAAAAAGAACTTCTGTCTGTGTCACATCATGACAACAACTTCTTGGTATTGGTGCTTAAAATGCTTAGGGCTCGCCACAGCCTTGCACTACACACAGCTCCTGGGCAGCAAGGGCATGCTTTCCTCCTTCACCAGCTTCTGGTACTTGGGATGGCAGTTCTCACTGCAGAAGGTTCGACTGTGGTTTCATAAAAAATTCTCCATAGCCTATAAAATCCCTGTCCTAACTAATAACGAGCTACAATGACAATGAAATTTTCATGCATTTCATCTTTTTTACTTATAAAGCCATATCAGTGAGTCCACACCTGTCAAAACCTAGAGCCAGATGGTATGTTTGTCGTTTAAAGAAGCCAAGAGAAGCACAGAACATTTTCCTGAGGGGCGAAAGCTGCACTGGCAACAAATTTGGAGAACACCAGAGGTAAAGGGAAGTGGCTGGGTGGAGGTACAATTTCAAGACTAGAATAAGACATTTTAATTTCTTAAGTATGAAGGAAACTGCATTTCTGATTTTGACCACTCATTTGACCTCTTCCCTCCTTCTAGCTTTGACATATTTTTTCTGATTTTCTTTTTTGAAGTGATTCCTCTTCTTACCAAAATGTCCATTTAGTTTAGCTTTCTCTTCATTAAACGCTGCTCTGGCTAGGAGATCCCCATCCAAACTATTTTTGACTAGCTGCCATTGTTTCCTACATGCTTACTGGCTATATGTTGGCCTTCCATGAGTGACCATGACTTTGCAGTCTTCTCCACAGTCTCCTCCCATTTCCACTTCTTGCATTACTCATCTGCCCTGTTCCCTGTGTTCTCTTCCTTACCTTTAAATCTTTCTCTTTCTCCCCCTTTTCCAGACATAGATCATTTTGAACTGCATTTTCCTTTTATTTTGTGCAGCCTGTCTTCTCCTAGACAAATCTTATGGCTGCTTGAAGGTCCTCACTGCAAGCTTTTCCATGCTTCCTTTATTTCTCATGCTGACAACTCATGTGCCCTGTCTTTAGGTTTCAGCAGGTCAATTCTTTTATTTTCTTATAAGCATTCCTCAGCAAAACTTTGCTTCTACCAGCTGATGTAAGTGAAATCCATTCCTCCCTGCCCATTTGCAGTTCGCACTGGTTCCTTCCTTCTCTGAAATCATGAGATGATTCATTTGTAGCTGGGACTGAGCAGGATTTTTCATATCTTCACGTATGATGCGTTAAGAATGTACTTTACTTAGATACGCAGGAAAAAAGAAACTTCCCCCTCTTCCCAAATAAGAAAACAAAATTTTAAGTGGCTGAACGACAAAGATGGAGTTCTGTGTGACACGATCATAATTTAAACACATATCTGTTCACTTACAGTTGTGTTGGTGTTTTTTCATGCTATTGTCCATCTTAAATATAACATATATACTTAGCAACTATATGTGGTATTCTTAAACATTGAAATATCTTTTCACCATTGTTTGTTATTCTTTTCTAAATCTGAGAGCATAAATGTTCAAAAATGTTTTGTTAGTTCCATTATATAGTCAATAAGCTTGAATGATATATGATATGATATGATATATGATATTAAAAAAGTATTGATCTGAATTATGTTATATAAGTATATTTGACACATTTGCCCAGTCATTACTATTGTTAGAATAGCGATGAATATTGTTAGAAAAGAACTTTTCTTTATGTACAGCATTATATCATATAGATTTTCTATTTCCTTCAAGAGTATCTTATAATATGAAGAATCAAATACAAGCTCTTTCATATGATGAAATTTATATTCAAAGAAGGAAGCACTGTTTGATCAAGGTCTTAATGTGTTAGAATAGTGTCTGTGCTCAATTAACAAGTATCCACAGGTTCAGTGGTATTTTGAGTTCCCTCTCAAGCTAACCATGCTCCTTTATTCCATAAAACACAGTGTGGCACCAGTGATGGTCGTTTTATGGGATCATCACTACTTATTGAGTGCTTAAAGTCTCTATTGCGAAATGTCTGCCTTAACATAACTTCTGAAGATAGGTAGATAAAGTACATATATGCTTTGTCCATTGCTTGTCTTTTTTATCCAAGTAATAATAGGAACAAAAGGAATTTATTACTGAAACAGGACGGCAATGCCTGAAAAGTTGTGCAAGTGAAGTGCATCATCCTTCAGCCCACAGATTTGTTATGTTTCATGTTCATTTGATGTTGAACAGAGAAAAATACGTGGAACATAGGGAAAAATTGAAGGTGATTAAGATAAAGCTATTCTGAAGCCTGATTTTGCCATTCAATAGTGTTGTTTCCATGGTAACTCCTGCATCACATGGCACCTGTGTACATGATGCAAAGACATTTCTTAAAGTTACACAAATAGTAACAGGAAGGGCAAACTTCTGTGATTCTTTTATCAGTGTGAAGTGAGTATTTTATTTCCATTACAAACATGGAATTTTCCATAATTCACTGGGTACTTGAGATGTGACATTGTAAACAAAGTATTATTCATACATGAAAAACATGTAATACTTAAAGACAGAAAAAAAAAGGCTTTATGAGGAAGGAGGAGAGCAGTGGGTTAAAGGGACAGCTGGTGCGTGTGTGTTACCCGATATGGGAGTTCTGCTCTCTGTTACTATTTTGTTACTGCCATGGCAAGGCAGCAAATGATAGCTACTAGTAATTCACTGAATAAGGCACGTGTATCATCCAGCTGTATCCATGCCTTCAGCCTTCCTGTGAACAAACTGAAGTACAGTCTCCAGAGAAAATCATTTAGAACTCACCAGAGGTAAGAAGGCTGGTAGGAGTCTACAAAAATTACTTTAAGACTTACAGAATGGATCTGAGTATGTGTCCGTTTTATTTTTGACATTCTCTTACGAGATTCTATAATGTGACTATTACTTCCTAATGAAATCTGTAAGATAAATAAAAGATATAACAAAGTTACAACGTTCCATTAAATTCTATAGGTTTACCTTTATGATGTTCTCTTTGCCCTTTTCCAATTCAGTCTTATAAAAACATTACATAAAACCGCACAGATGCCTTCACTGAAAATATGCATTCTTTTCTTTTCCTATCACTTTCAAATTCTGAATCTTTCAGTATGTATTGTGTCAACTGAAATGAAATATGTAAGGACAGATAAATGGCAAACAGTATTATGAACAAGATCTGCGTACCATTGCCAAAATAACACATGTATGTATACACATGCATTCACACACATACACATGTATGTACATGGAGTGGATGTGTGTGTGGAAGGGGGTGATTAAAATTGAAATCTGAGTGGGTGATTAAAGCTGAAATCTTCCCCAGATGACAATATTTGTCCTTGACTCAAATATGCTGGTTCTGAACTGAAAATGTGCATAATATATTGATTCTTAATACATTGATTCTTAATGGTGAATAAATTCTTACATGTCTGAGACAGGCAGCAGGCACAGAGCCCCTTCAGCCTATACTTTCGTCGCTAGAAAGATCATGCTTTTCGTGATGCTAGAGACAAAGGTGTTTAGCTCGGGCTACTGTGAATTTTGCAGGGCCCTGTAAAGTCTCTGAAGAGACTTGCCTGACCTGCACTTGTCTTCTTTTAAAAAGCCTGATGTCACCGTATCACTTGCTGCCTATGCTATACGTTTGACAAAATGTACCTATATTGTTGAAAGGAAGTGACAAGGAATGATTAAACAGTAGCTTTACACAGTTAACACTGGTTGAAAATAGAAAAGGAAGAACATTCACAGTAGACAGATACCTGCGTAGGTATATTATGTTTTTACTTATCTATATAATCACTTTCAGCCCTAGCATGATAATTTAATCTTCTCTCCATTCTGTTCTAGCTTGTTCCAAACATTGTCCCATTTGGCACAGAAACTTCCAGTTCTCTGTTGGAAACCAAATATTTTTCTTTCCAGGGGCAGACATTCTTCAGTCAAGTTCAACTAAGTGGCCCACAAGGGAGCTGACTCTGTTGTCCGAGCTAGAAAGATACATTTATGAGCCAGCATCAGTAAATAAAGAAGGCAAGCTACATCTGTCCTCCAGCACTTGAGGTCACTGAGCAATTCCAGAACCCTAAGTCACTGATTCAAGGGAATTTCCCATTCAAATGATTAGGGCATATTAGACCGTATCACAAGCCAAAATGTTGGAGTCTTAGTGCGTTCCCATTAAAAAAAAAATGCCATGAATCAGATTTTTCTGTCTGGCGTCTTTCCTATGAGGAAAGGCTGAGGGAGTTGAGTCTTTTTAGTCTGGAGAAGAGAAGACTGAGGGGGATCTCATCAATGTTTACAAATACTTGAAGGGAGGGTGCCAGGAGGAGGGGGCCAGGCTTTTTTCAGTGGTGCCCAGTGACAGGACAAGAGGTAACAGGTACAAACTTGAATATAGGAAGTTCCATCTGAACATGAGGAGGAACTTTACTCTGAGGGTGGCAGAGCACTGGCACAGGCTGCCCAGAGAGGTGGTGGAGTCGCCAACTCTGGAGACATTCCAAACCCGCCTGGACGCCATCCTGTGCAACCTGCTGTAGGTGGAACTGCTCTGTCAGGGGGGTTGGACCAGATGATCTCTAGAGGTCCCTTCCAACCCCTAACATTCTATGATTCTGTGATCTCCTACATAAATTTTCTGTAATTCTGTGAAAGAGTACAGAGAGGTTGAGAGAGAGAAATTCTTTGAACATGAAATATCATGCCCCTTTTGATGAACTCTGCAGCCTACTGTAGGCCACATACCTGGTATGAGCCAAGGCCAGTTAGAGAATTCATTCGTTGTCTAAAATAGGGGGACAC
Organism: Chionis minor; assembly: GCA_013398295.1. Lineage (NCBI taxonomy): Eukaryota > Metazoa > Chordata > Aves > Charadriiformes > Chionidae > Chionis > Chionis minor. The sequence continues at coordinate 112,047 of VZSF01000783.1, read as the reverse complement.
CACAGGGGCAAGGAGAGGTGCCAGGGAGGGCCCGTGAGAAAGCAGCCCCCCGTAAGGGCATGCTGACAAGAGATGAGAAGGTCGAGTAGGGATGAGGAAATAAAAATGAGTGCTTTTTGGTGGGAAGAGTGTGGTTTTATTCTGTGGTGCTACTTACCGGGTACCATACTGTATGAGAAATACAATAGAGGTCATTTTAGCTAATCAAAGGTGTAATTGATTATCCAGCCATTGCACGTTGCTACACAGAAAATGAATGCATTGCTCCAAGATCTAACATTTATTCACATATAAGACCATATGAATTAAAAAAATGCAATTATAAAACACTGCAATCTATTCTTGTAAATTGCCTGTTGTAATTTTAGCTGTAGACAACACTGACAAATTACAGCCCTCATTTCAAGGACAGGAGATGCATTACATAATGCAGATCTATAGTGTTTAGAACCATTAATCATCAAGGTCTGGCAGCATCGTTTGTGTTAATCCTGTTTACAAAAGAAGAGACCTGCTAAGACATACAATTTTGGGCTTTTCTTCTTCCAGTAAATACTGTTTAGAAGCAAACATCTGTAATCTAAATTTATGTTTAGTCTCAAAATGGAAAAATTGCCCACATGTAATCACAGCAAAGAAATGTTGACATCCATGATAAAAAAGAATTGACTTGTTTCTATTTTTACCAAATGCTTATCTGTTACTATGTTAATTAGCACACAAATGTTTTTATAACATTACAACACTGTGTTCATAGAATCATAGAATGGTTTGCGTTGGAAGGGACCTTAAAGATCACCTAGTTCCAACCCCCCGGCCATGGGCAGGGACATCTCCCACTAGACCCGGTTGCTCAAAGCCCCATCCAGCCTGGCCTTGGACCCTTCAGGGATCGGGCAGCCACAGCTTCTCTGGACAACCTGTTCCAGCGCCTCACCACCCTCAGAGTGAAAAACTTCTTCCTGAGATCTAATGTAAGTCTCACCTCTTCTAGTTTAAAACCGTTACCCCTTGTCCTGTCACAACATGCCCTTGTAAAAAGTCCCTCTCCAGCTTTCTTGTAGGCCACCTTTAGGTACTGGAAAGTGGTTATAAGACCTTCCCAGAGCCTTCTCTTCTCCAGGCTGAAAACTCCCACCTCTCTCAGCTTGGCTTCATAGGAGAGGGGCTTCAGCCCTCTGCTCATCTTTGTGGCCCTCCTCTGGACTCACTCCAGTAGGTCCATGTCCTTATGCTGGGGTGTCCAGAGCTGGAGGCAGTACTCCAGGTGGGGTCTCGTGAGAGCAGAGTAGAGGGATGTGTAGTGTTACCTGATGGTTTTAAGATTCTACCTTATACAAAGAATTTAGAGGCCATTGAATTTTTCTCAAAAATTTATAAAACACTGTCTTGGAAGGTATGTAAAGATCTTCAAGTTTTTTGTCAAGTTTTTCAAGTGAGACTCTCCCTTTCTATATACAGAACATTGTCAGTCATAGAGTCCAAGATTTCACTGCTAACAAAAGTCATTCTTAATGTTAATGATATCAGGATAAAAATACAATCACAGTGAAACTGAAATAATATGAGTTTATAATAATGTATAATCATAAATATTTTTAATTAAATCTGTCCCCTATTGATGAAAGATGCCAATATCAGGTTAGACTGGAAATGGTATTTTTGATCCTGCAAAACTTTTTAAGGTTTCTTAAATGTTCTTTTTCTTTGTTAACTAAAGCTAAACCCTTTCAATATTATGGATGTACAGATAATAGCCCGGCAGGGAGAGGAATTTACCAAGGATGTGAAAGATTCAGCTTCAATCTGCAGGTCTGCCATTCCACCCTGTCCCAGAAATCTGCTCCAACCACCAGGAAATCAACTCTGCAGTGATTTGCCTAAGTTAGATGGATTACAACTTTTTGTATTTGTACATTTTGTTTAAATTCTCTGCAACAAAGTCGTGAAGCTGAGGACCCAACATCCCAGATAGAGAAAATAAATGTTGGACCAGCTCTATAGCAGTTTCTCTCACACCTAGCCATCAGGGGACTAAGTTAAGAACAAGAAGAAAAAATCTCAGGCCCAACACCTAAATAAGCAAAAGAGATTCCTGAATTTGCTGCTTATCTCCCAAGAGAGTTTCACAATCACAAGGCTATTACCTGTTGTACCTCTCTCTCTTTGAGTTCTGCATTTCAGTAAAAGTCTTTTTGAAGCACCCAGGTTCTTGCAAGTGCCTCAGTATATCGTGAATGAGTATTTTCCAGCTAAAAAATTGTTTTGTTGAAGAATCCCTGGTTAGCTGCATTTCCAAGTGTTTTACATTAATTTTTAAGGGCAAAGACACAGAGAACAGCAAAGATCTGATACTGTAACTAAGTGGAATAGAGGATTTCTCATGAATAGGGAAAAAACCTTATCTTTTGTTTTAAAATTGAATTGGGGTAAAAAATGCAGTAATTTTATTACTTTCCTCAGAAATTATTGTCAGTTATTTAACAATAATAAGGAGGTTTTTTCTTAATAAAAATACGTGCCCCTGCCACATTAGCTAGAGTTGCTGACATGCTGTAAATTCAGCTTGCAGCCTCCCATGAAGCAGCTCTCTTTTCTGGTAAAGCCAGTAATTCTTATAACTTCTGTGATACCAACAAGTTTAATGGGCAAAACACACGCAAATGTAAATGACCAGACAGCCCTGCAACCAACATGCATGAAAATGAGAGCTGGAAAACTTCTCAATTAGAACCTCTTCACCAAAATCAATTCTTTTGTAAGTAAGATCTTCTGCTCATGGTAGAAAAACTGTTTTTGAAGTGGCATTCCTACCACTTCCTACGCTGGAAAAATGCTGTGCATTGCAATGAATGCCAACTAATATTACGCCAGTTAAGTCCAAAGTGACTGCACAACTCTTTGTATTTGGCTGAAGTAGAATACTATCATTAGGTGGATATCTAACGGGGAAACTCTCCACACCACTAAAATAAAAGAATATTGCGCACTTAAGATTGAGATTTAAAAATAAAAAAATTGGCCTCGAAATACATGAGAATTGTGGACATGTCCGAAAACTTGAAACAAGATCAATCCTTCTAAAATGGACTGCGACAGCACTTACCACCTGCTCTGTTTTAGCAATGCAATTTCAAATAACCTTGGGCATGCTTATACTAAGGATTTTTGCATTTATGCAAACATTAGGTAATTTGTTGCATCATTATGGTATGTGCTGATTGCAAACCTTTAGAAGTCATCTAAAAATACGGTAAGGTTACTCTACCAATGCATGAGATGAAAAACAAATTAGGCATTAACTTAGCCGATAGCCACCTTTTATTCTTTACTTCTCCAGTAACTAACACGACAGGGCTCACCACATGCAGGACCATGAATTTGCATTTCAGAACAAAAATTATAAACAATAATAGCCTTAAAGTAAGCTGATGCGAGTCAGTAGGGAATAATATTAGTTCATTTGTAAGCTAAGCAGATATATTTTTAATTGTGTTGCAAATTTGACCAAGGATATATAAAACAAGTATGTTTAGATCATGTGAAATATTTGTAAAAGTTTAAAAAAAATGTCAATAGGATAGCTGGAGAAGAGCTTATGTACTCTCCCAGATGAGTTTATGTGCTCTCCAAATTGTCTGTATTTACATTATCATGTAAATTAGCTTCCCCAGAAAGATCACCTGATTATATATTTAGAGCATCAGAGCTACGATGTTATTAGCATCTTGAATACACCCAGTAATAAAATTTCAAGAAATTCGCTTCTTCTTTTTCCCCGAAGTTTTACCTAACATTATCACAGCAAAGAGGCAGACCTGTGTCTTGTGCTAAATTCCAGTAGGTCTTGTCTCCCTTTGTAAGAAGTTACATTATTTGCATTCTGTCACGAGGATCTGTCCTCTCCCGCAACTCCTCCGAGTCTGAACTCTGGCTTCTCAGGTGCCGTAATCTCTGCACAGCTCTTCCTTAATGATCATGAAGGAGAAGGTGATTTCTGGGTTATCCTCATGGATCTGACAGCGTACGCCCAGAAGCAGTGAAGATTCATGCCCGCCCTCAAAGTCTGCATCCTCTCCTGTGGCAGCTGTGCAGTCAATCATAATGTCACTATTTTGGCAAATTTCTCGGAGTATTTCCTTCCCCTGCTGCTGCTTGCGGCTGCTTTGAATTTGCTCCAGGGAAAAAGGAGGCTACAAGGGCATGAATTTGGGTGGAGGGTAACACAACTGCATTGTCATCTCCTAACCTTCAGCTTTTTTTTTTTTTTTTTTTTTCTTTTTTTTACCTGCTCCATCTGCAGACTTCAACTCTTAGAGGACACGTCTTCTGAGCAGCACAGGGGATAGATGGTGCCCCATCCCACATTATTCTGTGACACTGATGTCGCAGCAGCCATTTATAGCATTGCTTGCTGGAAAGCTAGCAGATATGGACCTCTTCCAGCCACAAGAATGTGCTGACCTCATGGAAAGAAGTATGATTGTAAATCTGACAATTGTAAAAAGACAAGAAGTATCTTTCATTACAGATAGTCAGCTAAAGGCATTTGAAACTTAAAATTTTACTAGAAGCATTTAAATAATCATTAAAATAATTATTTTCTGACTTTATTCCCGTGCATGCCATATGACCCAGCATTCAGGATTTTAAGAAAATCAAGCCAACAAAACCAGACATTCTCTGAGCAGCAAAACTGCTTAAGTTGGTTCCTTGCGCATTTGTGGCTTACGAGAGGGCTTAATAAGTTATGTTCAACAACTCAAGATTTTCCATGGTTGAGGAACTCATTGCTCTCATGTGTGGATTTTCTTGAGCCTAATGGGCGGCAGCTTCATCGTGCAACCTCTGCCTCAGTGAAAGGAAGAAAAAATCCAAAACTATTAGGGACAACACAGCATTTAAGGAGTACACAATTCATCGCTCAAATAATGTTTCTTTCAGACGGGTTGAAATTAGTTATTGAAATAATTCAACAGAGACAGGACAGAGTGAAAGGACAGATAAAGAAGCGTGCACACAAACATATGGATTGCTCATATAAGCTTTATTTCCTTAGGAAATCAGGATAAAACATTTCAGTGGTTAATATATAAACAGCAATTGCTCATATCCTGCAGACTTTCAGGAAATCTGCAAGTAAATTTAACTGAGTCTGTAGCAGATGAAATTAAGTAAAAGATGAAGATGTAATTGTCTGAGTCTGTACACAAAGTCAAGCTGAAAGATAAATGGCAGTTCCATTTTCCTGTTGACTGTTAAAGCAAATTAATTATCTGGGGTCATGGATTTTTTTTCCAGAAATAGGAATGTGAATTTCAGAATCTGAAAGCGTTTCTAATAAGTAGAAAAGGAAAGTGATTTCTCAGATAGATTACCATCCAGCCACAATACGTCTGGGCCAAATTTGCCCTTTTGAGGATCATTTCATGGAAGTGTGAAGTTTCTGCACAGTGCTGCACTAGACAAGGGTAACATTATGTATTTGATAGTCTCGCCCAGCTTTTTCCTAGGATCCGGCTTTGGATGGAGTTTCCCATTACATAAAGTTGATTGCCCAGAACAAATACGATCATGCTGTAAGCCTTGCATGGTGCTCAGTCTCAAGACAATTTAGTTATTTAACTAATGTCCTCCAATAGCCATGGTGTGTAGTACAGCAGGAATGATAGTTATTTCCTGCAGGGGGAGAATGAGGCTGTGGGCGATGCCCCTGCAGCAGCGGAAGGGGTGGAATATGGGAGACAGTGGGGTCCATGGCAGCTGGGCGGGACAGCTGGACTGGGAGGACTGGAAAGAATGGAAACACAGCAGCAACAGCAGAAAAAGAGCAGGCAACAAACAGGAAGTGAGGAGGAACGATAATAAAATAGTTGCAAGTGTGTGAGGAGAGCAGCAGGCCTGATGCTGACGCTGGCAGACAAAGCTGCTAGGAATGCTGCAATCGACAACACATGCTCACGGCAGTGCACCGTGGTGAATGGATTCTGGCCCACCAGACAGGACTGCTGTAGTGCAGCAGTGGCAGGTGCCAAAGAAAAGCAAAATCCTCCTTCCTAGTAGTTTGCGAGCTGCCCGGGCTTGTAGTTGGACGTAGGCTCTGTGGAACCACTGCCTGGTGCCGCTTAGCTGTCACTGTGGCCTAAAGTTCTCCTGCGAGAGCCGGCTGGCCCTCGGGAACAGGCAGGTTCTGCTTTCTGCACTCCATACGCCGCCACTCTCTGTGTGCGACGGGCAGCGAGGCTCCCCTGTCAGAAACCGAGGCACAGGAACACACCAGCGGTAGCTGAGACCTGGAGCGTCACTCTAGGGACGGGCTAGGTAGGTCTTTCCTGATTTTTTCCCATCAAAGCAGTAGGAACATGTCCTTCTTGAAAACACAGAAACAAAACATAAGGGCTATAGGTCTGGAAACACTGGATTAGACAAGAGTTAAAAACCAGAGCACCGAAGCAAATATGCAACTCTGAGACTCCTAAGTGGGTACAGAAAGCCCCAGAAATCACACACCTTAGAAGATAGACTGGATCTGGAAGGAACAAGGAAAGGGACGGACAGGTGGAATGCGAAGACGACAATGGAGGAGTTCAAGATGTGGCAAACAGCCCTGGGAAGGGACAGAAGAAATCAGAACAACAGAAAAAGGACACTGCAGAGATTTGAAATGGGTAAGGACAGAAAAGAGGGAGAAGATTTAAAGGTCTTAAAGCCATCTGAGATGTGTGCATCAGAACATAAAGCCATGTTTTTAATCAGGTGTTTTCCTGTCAGTTAAAAACTAATGAAACCCATGCAAGCAATTAGCACTAGGTAGATCACAGGGCAACTGTAATATTCCTTTATGCCATCATTCTGTCACAAGTGATGATACATGATTTATGTGAAACATTTGCCGGAGAAATGCCATCAACATTAATAATGTTATATCAACAGGAGAAAACAGCAGCTCCTGTGGTCTCCCTTCCTTTCTCTGTGCTAAGCAGTTCCCTTCCTGTACGGAAGTTTTTTGAGCAATGTTGATTGGTATTCACAAATCGAATTTATTTTTACCTTGAGCTCACTGTTGGTGTTTAGTTCTTTTTCACTCTACTTGCATCCCAATACACACTGTCATCAATCCACCTTTCCTTATCAGGAGCTGTTCCAATTAGGCTGTTCTAAATGTTGAATTAATCAATAGAGTTAATTCTTTACGTTTATACACAATGAGAAGTTTTCCATGGTAAAAATAGTTTCTTTTTATGGTCTGACTGGATAATCACTTCTTAAATATCAGTTTAAGCTTGGCTCCATCAGTATGTCATGATAAGCAGATCTTAGGCACACAATACCACTGAAGTTGGTACGGCTACTTATTTGACTATACAATATGAATTAACATTGGCAGAAATTTAAAAATGTGACAGTTTCTCCACCTGTCTAAGCAAAAAATATACTGAAGAAGACTATAGACAGATAAATACGTTCTGGTTTGCTTTTCGATAGGTACTGAACAAAGCTGAATTGTATTTTCATTTTGTTGGTGTTTGGACCAGACTGGCCCTATCAGGTGGAAAGACAGATGCTCTCTCTCTCTCCTGCCCCACTTCAAAGCAGGGCAGGAGAGAGAGAAAGAGACTTAGGAGTTTCGAAGGAACTAAACTACTTTAGTGAAATATTAATAATAAAATAATACAAAGGAATTAATGAAATATATACAAAACTGTATCAAGCTCCCAGGATGACGATCACGTCACCAGCAGGCGCTGAGAAAGTCCCAGACTGGACTCTGTGACAGATGAGAACTGGATTACAGATCGGGATTCAGGATCGGCATCAAAGGCAGACGAACAGGCAGAGTCCTCCTCAAAGCCCTGGCCAATGAAGAAAGAGGCTGATTGATCTCTCAGCTTTTATACTGAGCATGAGGCAGATGGGATGGAATACCCTGTTGGTCAGTTTTGGGTCACCTGTCCTGTCCGCTCCTCCCCACAGGTGTGACCCCTCTACGCTTTTCCGCTTCCAACCCTCCAACAGGGCAAACAACAAAGTTGGCTGCCCTTGGGTGTTACAGCAATAAGTATAAGCAGGAGCCTCTCTGCATCCCATGCCTTGGCATCATCCATAAACATGGGTCTTATCACTCTGAGAGCAAACAGTTTCTGCACAACATGCTGGTAATTTCAACAGTTAGAAGAGGCCTAGTTAGAAAGCAGAGTTACTGAACGAAATGGGTCCTGTTTTACCTCAAACCAGGACACATTTGTATTCTACTACATAATCCTCTCCCATCCCCGGCTGCAAAGCACTACAACGAACAACATTTGAAGCAGGTTCCTATTTTTATAAAAGCCTCTCACATGCTCCAATAAAGCATGAAACATAAAGGGGGGCACTCGTGCCTTGACGACAGCAGCCAGCCCCACTGGTATTTTGTCTTCGTCATTTTGTCGGCACGCCTGGGTTTCATTTTCCCTTTCCCCTAACGGAGACGCTGCACATGCTATTACTGAAGGCAGTGACTGAGACGCAGCCCCAGGACCTGCCTTTCTTGCTTTGCTTGATCTGGGCACCACAACACACGGCAACTGGATGAAAACACCCTTGAACGATAACCCTCAGCAGGGATTTTGCTGGCTATTCCCAAGCTTGCAAAGACCAGAATGCAACAAACTTACGAAAACTGGAGCATCAGAGAAGTCACGGGGTCCCAATGTCCTGGTTGTCCTAAGATTTTGGTCATGAAGCAAATGGTAAGAACTTACTGTATGACTGTGTTTCAATTGTGGCTCTAACAGTGGAGTCTTTATACGGTATTTGTGTATGATATCGTTCTCTTAAACTTCTGCTGCATGAAATGTGCTGCGAAACACGTCTACAACATTTTTTTTTCTCTTTAAAAAGCATTAAAGCCACCACTGAGCATAAAAGAAAGTGACCCCATCAATTCAGATTTCCCAAAATTCACCTAGCTCTTCTCCTAATGAATATAAAAGAAATTTTTCACTCTGAGGATGGTGAGGCACTGGAACAGGTTGTCCACAGAAGCTGTGGATGCCCCATCCCTGGAAGGGTTCTAGGCCAGGCAGGATGGGGCTTTGAGCAACCGGGTCTAGTGGGAGGTGTCCTTGCCCCAGCAGGGGGTTGGAACTAGATGAGCATAAAGGTCACTTCCAACCTAAACCATTCTATGAATATAGGATGTCATTACTTTGCTGTGCTTTTGCATAGGCTAAGTTCTCTTGCTACATCAAACTCCAATAAAAGTGCAGGCATTTTTCTTCCCAGGAAGTGTCAATCTTGTCTTCTACATAACAAAATGGGGTCAAGCAATTTCTCACACAAAACTTCAAAAATATTGTCATTCCTACACCACGGTGTCAGAAGTCGTACATTAAAGAGTGATGGTATGAGCAATAGCACACAGATTCTTTCAACTAAAGCTAACTGAGCTTAATGACCATCTAAAAACTGGTCACTGACATGTACGAAACTCACTGATATTTCTGTTTTGGCAGTACAGACATCATGGCTAATGATGGAGTGAGTGTGGGAAGTGACCACTTTGGTCAACTTTGGACAACATTTTTTTCGTGAAGTTGACAGTTATTATTATACCTCCCCCCCCATCTGTATTGAGACAGGAATTAAAAAAGAAAAAAGTGCTTAGCTATGTCCTATGTATTCGAGACATAGCTAACATCAGTCTTCATAAGGCCTGCACACCAAATTTATGCTTCGCTTCCCAAAATTCCGTCATCATTAGCGAATTACTCACAATTTATGAACGTAAAACATGAGAAAAGCATGCCATTTTCCATCGGTCCTGACACTCAAAAACACCCCAGTGAGTTTTTACTCAGACTTGGCTTAGGCATGCATACACTTTCTTTCCTTCCTTGGATGCGTACGGCACAGGAGAGAACATGAAGAGATTGTGGGAAGTGAGCCTGCTCTGTTACCACAACTCTTACACCCCTGTACCCACACCTGACACCACACAAGCCCTAAAAATTCCTTCCCCCAAGTCAAAAACCGAATCTGGATAAAAGCATCAGCCCACGATTAAAGCGCTAAATATTAGTGATAAAACAGCGATAAAATAAGCCATTTGGGGGATTGAAACCGAGTGAACAAACTCAGCCCCAAACATTTAAAAACAAATTACAGTCAGAAACATTGTAACCGGGTTGCAATCACTGTCTGCTCAGTTTTTTCTACTCTGAACTGCCCACAGCAGTTTTCGCTCTGGTGCGCCTGCAACATTACTACCCGTGTTATTGATACAGGAGATGCAGGAATTGGAATAAATTCATTAGTTTTGTAATTTCTTGTGCCTTTGATGCACAATTACCAGCTGTGAGCATTTAAAATAAGCGATAAACAACCAGGAGCACGAACCCCGATGGAAGAGCTGCGCGCTTCAGCCCCCCCCTCCGCCCGACTCGCGAGGCGGCGCTCGGGCCGGGGCCCCCTCTGGAAGGGCCGCCAGCCGCACTTCCAAGGCAAAACGGGAGCCCAGAAGGGGCTCCCGCAGGAAAAACTCCCGGATAGGCCGCCAGGAACCGGCACTGGCCAAACCTAGGGAGACCGGGAGGCAGCCGGCCGCCGCCGTCACCTCAGCCCCGCGGGAGCGGCTGGCGGGCGGCCAGCGCGGTGCATGCCGGGAGGCGTAGTTTCCCGCCCCACAGACTACACTTCCCGTCAGG